>APFE030191211.1:41174-59685 GCA_000404065.3 Pinus taeda
AGTGTTTATTAAAAGCATTTAGTAGAGTCTTATAAAGCCTAAAACCAAAACCCTAAACCCTAAACCCAAAAGCCTTAGACCTACAACCTAAGTCCTAAATCGTAAGTATTTAATAACATTCACTAAGTATTTATTAAAAGCATTTACTATTTTTTTATAAACCCCAAGCCTTAAACCCTACACCCTAAGAATTTTATAACATTTTAAAAAACATTTTGTAACTTTTGTTTAAGTGTTTATTAAAAGCATTTCCTAAAATGTTATAAACCCTAAACCATAAAACCTAAACTCTAAACCCTAAACACTAAGAATTTTATAACATTTTAAAATTTGTTCTCTAACTTATATTTAAGTGTTTATTAAAAGCATATACTAAAGTATTATAAACCCTAAAACCTAAAACCTAAACCCCAAACCCTAAATCCTAAAGCCTAAAGTCTAAGCCCTAAAACCTAAGCATTTTATAGGATTTTCAAAATTATTTGGTAAATTTTATTTAGTTTTTTATTAAAATAATTTTCTAAAGTGTTATAAACTTTAAAGCATAAACTCTAAACTTGAAATCCTAAATGCTAAACACTAAGAATTTGATAACATTTTAAAAATTGTTTTGTAACTTTATTTACGTGTTTATTAACAACTTTTACTAAAGTGTAATAAGCCGTTAATCCTAAAGCCTAAGCATTTTACAACATTTGAAAAACTCTTTTGTAACTTTTGTTTAAGTGTTTATTAAAAGAATTTAATAAAGCGTTATAAACCCTAAACCCAAAACCCAAAACTCCAAACCCTAAACCGTAAGCCTTTATATACTTACCTACAAAATATTTTGTGTGGTAATTTTTATGGCATAGTAATATCGAGCTACCCTTTCATGCACCCCATCAAAATGGATAGTTTTTCATGTCATAATATGCTAGGAGAAAGTATTCCATCCATGCCCAACTTGTATAGACAACTTCTAATCAACTCATAGTCTATAACCTTAACTACACACTACATCTTTTGTGGAACCATGCAATCCTAATCTATTATCCCCTTAGTAAGGTAATGGAAGATATTTACAAAAGGATCATTTACCATCTCCACACTAAATAATTGTGCATCACTAAAGCCATCATTCACATTTTCCTACATCTTCACTAGAAAGTGTATTGTATAAATCGTGGAACACTATGATTAACCAACACAACCTTGATATCACCTTGGAGTTGTAATCCTCAAAAATTAATACCCACTTGCATATCCTATCACAATATCCTCTCCCCAAACACTAACTTTTTGAAAGGGTAGCTTAATGCATAATGGTAGTATACAACTTACAATGTGATTGAAGCTAGTAGTCCTTAAATTAAATTTCTATAGAGAGTACACCATGGACAATCCTTCATGCTCTATTTTGGTGTAGTTTCAAGTTGCACAAGATAATTTCCTACTAAAAATAGTGATTGGTTGGTCCATCTCATCCTCTCTTAGTTACACTAGTACAACTAGTAGTATTAGAGGGAGCATCCACATGAACACGAAACACTTTACTTGAGTGAGTAAACACTAGGATTAGTGCCAATAATATTTTTTCCTTTAATGTATCTAGTGTGTGTTTGCACTCTTTAGTCCACTCAAACATAGTGTCCTTCTTTAGTAATCATTCCAAAAATGCATTAATCTATGCATATCCATGCATAAACTTCATTTATTAATTAATATGCCCCAAATTTGTGCACAGTTTTCACACTAAAGATGGAGGTGGAAGGTTCACAATCACACAAACCTTTGCTAGATTCATTAGCAGTGCCTATTTGCAAACATGTCCCAACAAATATTTTATTGGCCAAAAAAAATTACATTTCTTTAGATTCAAGGAAATTTGTAACTTCCTACTTATGTAGAACATGAGTCATAATACCTCTATGTGCTTCTATAATGGGATGAATATGGTCCAATCCTCCAAATAAACTTCCAAAACATTATGTACAAACTCTTTAAATTCAGCCATCATCACTTCAAAAAAATATGTCCTACATTCCTTTTATCCAAAAGGCATGAAATTATGCTACAATTGTCCCATAGCTAACATTGTCTTATCACATTCCTCCTTGGTAATGTTAATCTCGTTGTGGTGGTATAGTGAGAAATTTTATATGGAGGAGTAAGCCTCTTTTCATCTAACATTCTCCAAAAAATCATTTATGAATGGTGCTGGGTAGTGGACCCCCGTAACAGTTTTGGGGCTCAAAGTCTGAAATTTTTGGTAAAAGTATGGTAAAGGTCCCACGAAGTTCGTGGAGCGCGAATTGTAATAGGTTTTAAGTCCAAGGGTAGTCTTCCCTAAAATGTTATAGATTAATCTAGAATGTGTCAGCTTACCCATGGTCCAGGACCATGGGACTGTATAAATAAAGCAAGGATCTAGGCTTAGGAGACAACTTTTACGATGATAGCTTTGATGCATGGGTTAGTGAAAGGGAAAGTGATCTCAGTTTGTAAGTCTGAGACGAGGCTAGTAGAGGGGAGAAGAGGCTCTACAACTATGTGCGCAGAGGCCTGATAAGGTCTGCAACTGTGTGCGTGGATCCCTACAACTGAGTGAGTAGGGTGGAATTGTATTTTACTAAGAAGAAGATTAATAAAGATAAGTATTTCTAATATTGTTGTGTATCTAATTGCAAACCTGAATGTTTATGCTTATGTTATGATTTTATGAATACCTTTAAGATTTATGATCACATGCACTGGGTTAAACTATTAAATGTTTGCTTAAAGACCTTGAAGAATAAATCAGATCTATATTAATTTCAATAAGACTAGGGATCTAAGAAACTCCCCTTCATGGATCTTCATCAAGGGCAGACTACTGCACAAAATAGAATAAGTGCATAGATTGAGTTGAGAATTCTCCAGTCCTCTTTAAGACATCCCTAGGGCGAGGAAACCCGGTTCTAGCACCCTCGCATACTACCTTGGGTGAGGCTTCAGTTTACACTCCACGAATTGTTGTCGAAAGGGCCTGTAATATGGGATTTGTTTGGCCAAAAACTCTTTCGAATCTAGGTTAGGGCCCAATAAGCCAACAAATGGTTCTGTTTCGAGGATTGGGATCTACCTAAAGGGATGTATCATGTTGGAATACTAGAACCCTACAAAGAAAGAAGCTGAAGATAAATGGAACAAAGGGTCTATCATTGAACTCGTGATAGACGCAACTTCTAGCAACATCGAAGCCATAAAAAATCTTTCTCAAAAGAATCGTGAGAAGAAGAAGCTTCAACAGAATCAAAGGGTTAATTTTACCACTTCTATGGAAAACGAAATCAATTTGCCTGTATTCAAAGGAGTCGGAAATGAAGACCCCAACCAATTTTGGTTCATAGCGAAAGAAGTGTGGGAAGTGCACCGAGTTACAGATGATAACATTAAAAAGGACACATTAGTGAGAGTGTTGAAGGACCCCGCGTTGACATGGTATATTAAGTACTCCAGCGATCATTTAGATGCTAGAATAACAAAGATCTAGGATGCGTTGAACAAAGAGTTTAGTCAACCAAAATCATAAACTCAGTCAATCATTGGATTTAAAGAAATTTTGATGCTTCCAGGTGAGACACCATGGGATCTGGATCAGTGCCTAAATTGTATGATCCCTGAGGCAAATATGACGCTTTTAGATGCGCAACACCACACTTGGTTTGTGGCATCCCTGACACCGCACTTGAGGATGGCGCTGTCACAACAGAAGATCTTAACCTAAGCCGAAGCATTAGAGATAGCAATGAGGTTAAATGAAACACCAATACAATATCTTGGGTTGGGAGTACAACAAATCCATACACAACTATGAAATCTATGTTTAGAGATGCAGAGTTTGAAGAAGGATAGTGTTCCGCGGTTGGAAGTATGCGAAGAGGTGTGGTGTATAAAATGTAAGGGACGGGGTCACAATAAGGATCATTGTCCTGTATTCATGAACTATTCGACGGGAGGGGCACTGATGTGATAGAGACTAGAGGCTTTGGTCAGTCTGAGTGCGTTCAATGCTCCATGGTTCACAATTTTCCAAGTAGGAGGAAAGCATGTGACAGATAACTGTCAACTATTGCAGAAATATACCCAGACTCCACAGCAGCTGTACAGTAATTTTTGTAGATCAATGGGTCACGAAGAGAAAACATGTCGAAGTTATGAAATAATGATGGATAGAACTCCAACCTATCTAGTGCATATGGAAATGCGAGGGCCTAATCCAGCTGCAACAATAGCATGGGGTGGCTTCCAAGGGTGAGGTCAAGGATGGGGAGCGATGGGAACAGGACGAGGACATGGACAGCTAATCTACTACAACCATGGAGGACACGAGCACTACGCACGCGACTGTATGAATCTGACCAGAATAAGTTGCCCATACTGTGAGTAATTTGATCATGAAATGATAAAATGTTCGACACTAATTGCATAAATGCGCGAAAAAGGGGTGCTGCAGCCCACTCCGATGAAAAATGCCCATATAATGAGATCCAAACTACGTGAAGAGGACCCCAACATGAATATGATGCTCAGGAGTGGCACAACCACAGGGAGAGATAAGGAGAAGAAGCTTGAAGAAGACACTAGGGTACGTAAGGCTCCTACAAAGGAACTTGAATTTGATTTAAACCGCACAAAAGAAACGTTTATGGAAGCTAAGAGGAGCTTTGCGGAGGTTTCTACCTTAGGTAGTAGGGATCGACCAGAGATGGACTTGGACCCCTCTCTACTAACCACCTTTTTAGAGACATGTATGAAACTGCTACGTGACAATAAGTCAGTCAAAGGACTACAAGAATTGGTCACTAGATGTGCAAGGACCAGGGAGTTGCACATAGTCTGAAAAATGGGGAAGCATGCCCTACGCATGGGACGAGAAATGAGGTTGACCGTGCAAATTAGTGAATAGGAGATGGATGAAGTAATTTTAGACTTGGTGTCACACGCGAACATACTACTGAAGCAGACTTGGAAGCGCATGGGTAGGACTGCACTACAATGGTCTCCCATCCAACTACGAATGGCAAACCAAAAAACGATCTTACCCCTGGGAAGATTAACAGGTGTAATAGTGGATATTGATGGCATGAGCACACAGACAGATTTTGAGGTAACAGAAATTGTGGATGACAGTAACCCTTACCCTGCATTTCTTGGAATAAACTCGGGAAGAGAAAAGGCTTTTAATAATAATTAATATAATATACCAAAGCCATATCAATCCCTTTCGAAATTTGCGCTTGGATTTATCGCAATCAGCGATCAGAGGAAGCCTTAGGCAATTTTATTTAAGTTATTGTGGAATCCCCGATTACCGATAGCGATATCGCTTAACTCTCATCAGAGCTTTAAGGAGAATAGTTTTGTTATATTCATATCGCATTCCCCGATTGCCGATAGTGATATTTCATCGGAGCAAGGAGAAGGGCCTTTTATTGTTTGTTTTCTCGATAACCGATGGTTATTCACGCTTGTCGCATCGGGGAGAATCAATGGGTCTTTGTTATGCATCCTTTGTTATTGCGATATGCGATCTTGCAATCGCTTTATCACAATAACAAAGAATTATTCATTTTTATGATAAGACTGATTATTTATTAACTCAAAGGGTTTTACAATGTTTCGTTTGCTTTCGGACCTTTAGAGGAATGATAAGTTAATACCAATTTAATCTAAAAGGGACCCATTTCATATTATAGTTTTCTAAAGTAAAATTTTATGAAATCGGGGGTTGTTGTATAGCACAACAAGTTTTTGACCCCGTATTGAAGATAACTAATAAACAAACCAGATGAGATGACAACCCTTATCTTAAATCATTATGTTAAACGTATCTCTATGCTAACTTGAAACACTGAAAAATCATTTTTTTCTTCCAAAATATTAAAATGCCTTTTTTTGCACAAAAACTTCAAACTCCACAATACCAAACATAAAATGTTAAAATGTTAAATAATACCTAAGTAATTTTTTTTAGAGAGAGAAAAGAGTCATCTTTGTCTAAAAAATATAAAGATATTATATAATTCAATTTCCATGCATAATATTATCGTGTCGTATTTTTCTTTTTCCTTATGCCCATATATTTATTTCTCCTATATTTCTTATGCCCATACATTTCTATGTCTTATTATGCTAAAAGTGTTTATCTAATCAAACAAAACTTCCTTTAGATTTATATTTAACTACTTGTGTTTACCACTATACCTTGCTAAAAAAGTTGAGAAAAAAAATTACTTCTTTTTGGAAATAACTCTTTTAAATAATACACGAGTATGCCTTAAAACCCTAAAGAAATTATTGGTGAGGGTAGTTACTATCAGTAAAGAAATTATTGGTGAGAGTAGTTACTCTCCTTAAAATATGGAATAAATGAATATCTTCTCTGAATAAATTGCATCGTGAAGATTTCTTGACATGAAGTATCTCTTTACCACACAAAATATTTAGTTATTTGTTATTCAATGGATCATTAAAACATAATATGCACACAATAACAATTGCTCAGAGGTAATGCATTTCTTTGTTGTTCAAAGTCTCCCTTTTAGAAGTGTGATACATTTCTTATTAAGAATTTTATTTTGTAAATAAATTTATTTCTATAAGCCATAAAATTTTAAAAAGATAGATTGCTCACTTGAATTTTAATGGCTCTCATTTACTTAAATGACATTTAGAATTCACTTTATTTTATAATTCCTTTGGTCCTCACCTTGAACAAATGGAGTTTTTAAATAACCTTACACTCCTCAAAGGTAGATTCCAATTTACAAAGTAATGTGATATGTGGAGTTGTCATCTTTTATTAGCATATGTGGTAGTCTCTTTGTTATATGTTTTCTAGAGGTTTTTGGGCATATTTTCCATCCTAATTTGCCCAAGAGATAAGAGGTATTTGTTGGAATCACAAGTTTGAGTTGTTAACTTTCCAAAAATCTAGTGGGCCAAGACACCCTCAATCCATATATATTGTCAAAAGTCTAGTTTAAACAACATAAATCAAGATTTTACCCAAATTGGCAATGTTGATAATTCAAAGACATATAATGGTTAGAGAAAATCTTAGCATATCATATATTAGTAATGGAGGGAAAAAGAAAACATATAATAGTTAGACAAAATCTTAGCATAGGATACCTTTGTAATAAAGGGAAATATAACAATTATTGGTATCCCAATATGGATTATCCTTAAGGCCCAGCCCACTCAACTAAGAAGACTCATGAGTTAGAATAAAATCTCAATCCAATCAACTCACTATAGCTCTGATAAATTCTTATTTATTTCTTTGTTCAATGGCACATTTCAACCCATCCATGGAGAGCTATGGAGCCTAGCTCAGGTTGTTCTGCTCTTTATTCAAAGAATGAGAGATAGACTATGGTTATTATTTACGCTTTATTTTGGGACCTAAGGAAATGGACTTTTCAAATAATAGTTATTTGTGCATGGGTTATTATTAATTATGGAAGACACACTACTATGGCACTAATCTCTCGATTCAACCAACCTCTCTATGGGAGCTCCTCTAGGGAGACACCTGAAGAACATGAGAAATTCAATCTTCTAGTATACGGGTTCAATTCCATTGTTGGCTTTACTACATCATTTTTGCAATAAAAATGAGAAACTCAACTTTCTCTTTTAGGGGTTCAATTCCATTGTTGGGTTTAGTATTTTTGCAATAAAAATAAATAAATGAGATGTATATTTCTTAAGAACCAAATCATTTGGGTAATAAAAAAAAATGAGATCTATGTTTCTTTCAGAATGAATACAAATCAAGAACCGAAACATTCACGATCAGTTTTATACTCTATTTTTATTTAGTATATAAATAAGGAAATATTGTGATATACCCACCAAGGATTTTTAGAAGAGCAAATAATTTTAAATCTCATCATATTTATTTATTCTTTTTCACTAAATTTTAAATTTATTTGATTACTAATTAGTCTTAAGTATTTGTTGATAACTATAATATTACTCACTCAAACTACAAGTGAAGTTCTTATATTACTCATTAAAAACACAAGTGAAGTGCTTATGAGCTTAAAGCATGATGCAACTCATGTATGACCTTTGACTTAAAACAATGAGTAATTAGAGCTTTGATTTAATATAAAATAGGAATTCTTAGAGATTACATGATATTTCTTCAATGGTTTATAAAAAATGATCAGCTTATTCTATTGATATTCAAAAAAAATTTAGATGTAAAAGCTCATTTTTTGGAGGTCCATCATGCAATAATACAAATAGTTTTCTTAGATTGTCTCATGTTGGTTTAAATAACCATCCAAGGCATTTGTGTGAAAATTGGGCCACTCAAGATTACTATCATTTAGGAAAAGGAAGTGTTGGAAAATTGTTGAGCAATATCGGTGAAACTTCCTTGTTGGATTGCAATAGATACATTTATGGACAAAACAATGAAGAAATGTATTCTTCTAAGGGTAGAAATATGATGCAAAAAGAAAAAACTTTTGTTAGAGCTAGACAAGCATGCATATTATGCATATACTAAACCTCCAAAGAATGAATTAAACATGAGGGGTGGAAGTTTTTCTCATTGAAGATTGTAGACTGCAGTTGAGTGTTGGAAGTGATTCTTGAATATGAGAGCTTCAACTCTTCTACTAGTGCAATTAACAACAAATATGTTAGCTCTAATAACATCACAATGAATACTAAAGTAGAAGTATTGTTTTTTATTTCAGACATGTTGCATTACCACAAATAACATCATATAAAGGAAGTATGGTTTATGATCCAATCCCCAAATCTTGGTTGGTGGTATATTGGTGTACACTTTTTGAATTTAACCAATTTAACCAAAATAAATGTAATGAAAATTTAGGAGAAAGATGAGCCATATGTTTGCTTTTTGTTGAGGTGGAGAATATATACTTTCTGCAATGGAAAATACTGGTAAAAATTGCACATGGAAAGTGCACCCACATTAGAGGGCTAAACAGGTGGGAGCCAACCTCCCATTTGAGTCTTACTATCTACCAATAAACAAAAGAGAATCTTCATTGATTATTCTGTTCTAAATGCCACTCAAGAGGCATAGAACTTTTTTATTTTTGATGTGCCTTTTAGTACAATTGGAGTAGTCATATACGTTGAGCTCATATCACATGCTGCAATATATTTTGACTTTTATGCTAGATTTGGAAGTTTGTGAGCTCTTCACAATTGGGATTACCATATAAATGTTTCAGTTGGTGTGGAAAGTTCATTTTTCACCACCGTAATTGGTTAAAGTAAGCATACAAAGATGCACTTAAATACCATCTACCGATGGGATGGGTGTTTTGTGCCTAGGCTTAGGGATCTATGGAGTTTTCAATCCATATGCTTATGCTTTGAGCACAGTTTCATGCTCGGTATGATCTTATTCTCCCCATAGAAACAATGCAATAAGGTTATTCTAGACAGTGTGCTCAAATTGGAATATGTTATTATTATATTCATTAAATAATTGACAACATGTTAGCATAATACCACAAGAATTAACATAGGTAAGCCAAATCACCCAGCATCATACAATTTTAAGAAATGAAAAAGAATAATAATAACAAGTTGTAATTGTTCACAAAACATTTTATTCCTTTTAGTTTGAATTTTACAGCTATAAAAAAAAATGATAAAAAAATATTGCTTAGTTGTAAACCAATTTCCAGAAAGTGAAGAAAAATACAATAGCATGTTGAAAAAAAGTGAAACCACTTCCTCTTCATTTGCATGCCTCTTACAATTCCTATGTGATGCCACTTGCAAATAGAGTGAAAATACCAAAAGCCATCATTAAAGCTTCTGGAATTCACCTCTGTGTGCAGGTAGACACCTCTTGGGCCATTCACTTCTGTAAGTAAGTGGAAATAAGAGCATCCAAAATTGAAAATACGAGCAGCCATCATTGAGGCTTCAAGTCCCTCACCTCTGTGTGCAAGTGGAAATAGCGAGCCCATACATCCATGAATACAGTTCTCATAAAGTCCCATGATTAGCTACTGGTAGCATAGGGATAATCATTTTTTGGTTGAGGAGTTTGCAGATACAAAACAAAATGCAAAGGGTTTGGATAAATTTTTGGCAACCAAACACCCTAAAGTCAATGTAGAGGCTTAGTTAAAATGCACTTACAGTAACAGGTTTTTCTTTAGCTAAAATGATCCTATTATAATAGGTTTTGCATTTAAATTTATGACCAAAAAATGTTTCCCTACCTTGACAGAGTTTTCACAACTCTATTTTTTTATTTTTTAGGTGGGGGTGAGAGTTAGAGTACACTTAGGAACATAAAGGGTCTCTTTAAAAGTTCTAAAAAACATTGAGTTATCTAAAATAAAATGAAATGATATTTTGAGAAGGAAAAGTAATAAATTTAAGAGGTTAACATGACATTAACCTCCAGAAGGCCCCAGGGAATATGGGAAAAATGAATAGGTGGAAATGGTGCCATGAACCAATATGCAAGTGATATCCTTCTGTATTTTGTAGGAAATTATGTTAACATTGAATTGTCATTAAAATTTTTTGTTTAAACCCTTTTTCACATCTATTGAAAGTCACTAGATTCTCACGGTTGAAGTGGTTCTCCTGGTGGAAGTGGGTGCATGTGATTCTTGTGGTCTAAGTGGGTGCTTTCCTTGTAATCAACTTGTATTATAGTTTTCTTCAGTCATATTTACATGAGGCACCTGAAAATTGCTCATATTTACATGAGGAAGATGAAAATTTCTTGAGAAGATTGACTATTAAGAGAGGCATTACTATAAAACTAGGAATTTCAAGCATAATTTTGAGGATATTCTACAATGTTTGAGATAGCTCCCTAATTAATGGTGGCTTTCCATGGCCAAATTAATATGTTTGGGTTGAACCAAGTCTCCCTTCTCTAGACAGGTTCTTATGTTCTGAGCCCTAACCCGCCACTTTTTCAGAAATTAAAGATCGGGATACCTAAGAAGTACAATCCCTCTGATACCTAAGAAGTACAATAAGTCATAACAGAGAATTACCTTCTATAATTTTCTTCCTTTTCAATTGAATTTGTAGTAGATAGCCATACTTCCTTCTCTTAGAAATTCTAGAACTGCACTCTATAAGCTCCAGCTTCTTCAATTGAATTGGTAGTGAAAGGCCATACTTCTTTCCCTTCTAAATTCGAAAGGATTGTCCTTTGGGGGGCCTGAGCCTCAAAGTCTAGTAGTGTTTCCTACATTACCAAGTCATCTAAGACGAATACAGGACTAGAAGACACCATGTGTAGATGGCGTAGAGTTTCTTACCGTAAGAAGTCATTGGAAGAGAAGACACCCTGTGTAGAATTAGATGTGTGGAGCCTAGAAAATAATATGAGTCCATTTGTAATATGAGTTTATTTTTGAATAGGGATTAGTGGCTCCTAAGCCTCAGAAATAGATTATATGGTAATATCTAGTTACACAACACCATTAGTGAGATGATCTCTAGGCTAGCTATGAAATTAGCATTAATAGATCTTTAGGCTCTCCATTGTAATTTTATTATAAACTTTTATCTGTATATGTGACATTAGCGGGAAATAATACCTCAATCCATATCAACCAACGAAATGTTCAACAATAAAAAAATTTTTTAAAAATCATATTATTATTTTAAAAATTGATGGCTATATACCATGCCTTTGGGTAGGTATAATAAGAGGTTAAAACATTAGGTGGTATAACTACAGGCTACACCTATTCATTTTTAGGTTCTATTGATTTCACAGATAACATATTAAAATGGTAAAGATGTAGAATTGTCTCCTTCCTCGGATCAACTAGGGCATCAACACCTACCTAATTACCTACATCCTATTGTACTCACTAGTGGGTGAAAGAGTCCTGCCATAAAGGCCTACCTTTTAGGCCCCCTATTATTCCTTTCTATGCTGTGTATAGTGGTCAAACTCCCTCCTCTCACAATCAATTATAGACACCACTTTATAGCTCCTTCGCAAGAGTTAAGTGGACACATTCAAATCAACTTCAAATTGTTTGTTACTAGGTCATGTAATAAGTAGAGTTTTGTGCACCTCTTCTAGTGGGTGATCCCATCCTGACACTGGTCTTCAAAAATCCCATTTTACTGAACTTATTGAATAATAACCAAGGCAAATCAAAACCAACATGGACCACGACAAGTTTTGTGGTGCACGCCTCTAACGCAAACGAGGATGATTTATTAGTAGTGGAATTTGAATCCATTGTGCATCCTATATCTACACTAGAACATGGATAGGGTAAATGTCTAAATGGAATTGTAATTAATATATGGTGGTTGTAGTAGGTCTGCATGCCATTAGGTCTATTGGTTAGGTTTACTAGGTATTCTCCTATTTTCAAAAGAGAGGAGTTGACTCTTATTAGCTTTAGGTGTTAGAAGTAAAACCTATTTCTTATTCTTTCTTTCCAAGGAATTATCCATGGTGATATCCTATTTAAAAACCTCTAGCTCTGACAAGTAGTTGTAATTTGAGTTATAGGTTGTATGTAGAAGGTTGTTCAAAGATAGAGCTAGTGGTGGAAAGATATTTGGATTCTCTCTTTACTCTCTGGATGGATTGACACAACTTACTATACTATCTTCTACATGCTTGGGTCCTCCTCTCCTTTTTTTAGAGAATGGGAGACTAGAGTTGTTCTCCCTCCTGGAGATCAGTACATGACTTGTTGCATCTTATCTCATTTTTGGCCCTACTACTATTACCCTCTCCTTGGGTGTCATATAGTTAATCAAACTCTATCATATCACCACCTGCTATTGATGTTGGCCATGCAAGGACTTATCCATTTTGAAGTGATCCTACACTAAAATATCTAATGGGAGTAGTATAACTCATTTGCTTGGTAACCAAAAAGACAAGAATATGATTGACATCAAATGGGTCCTAACAAAAAGGTAAATTACTATCAATGAAAAGATAAGAGAAAAGGGTATATTGGTGTGTAAAGGATATGCTCAATTTAAGGGTTTTCACTTAAACATTTTCTATGAAAATCTTTTGGGTTTTCATGCTTCAAAACTTCAAAGTTTATCAAATGGATGTCAAGTTAGCTTTTATAAGGAAAATTTAGAAGAAGATATATATGTTAAACAAAAACAAGAGTAGAAACCACATTTAAGAAATTTTTGGTCACGGCTTTTCGAACCAACAAGTGTGGTTCATCATCAATAATAGATGATGATGAACCACACTTGTTGGTTCCAAAAGCCTCACCTAAAAAAAATTCTATATTGTGATTTCTAAAGAAATAATTTGCTTAATTATTTATGGATCGCAGAAGCCTCAATACAGAAAAACAAAAATAATGTTCACTACTTAAAAATGAAAATAATAGGTACATATTAAACAATTAAAAATACTTACATGAAGTAAAACATTGAAAATACATTTTATTTTTCGAAACAATAAAAAATACTCACATGGATCACATTTTTGCACTAAAAGTTCCAACTCTACAAGAAGAAACATAAAATGTCAAAATAAGAAAAAATTAAGAGTATGTCTAACAATACCAAAAAAATTATATTGGTGAGAGTAATTACCCTCATTAAAAGCTCGAATAAAGTCATTTCTTCTTGGAAATGCCTCTCTTTTCCCTTCGCAGTCTCGCTTTGAAGCAGAGTGATATTTGATTTATAAATAAATCTATTTAGAAAAACCATAAAATTTTAAAAAGATAGATAGCTCATGTGAACTTGAATGAGTCTCGTTTACTTAAATGACATTTAGAAACCACTTTATTTTAGAATTCCTTTGGTCCTAGCCTTAATGGGGTTTGTAAATAACCTCCCACTTGTCAAAGAAGTCCTTTAGTAGTGGCCTTGAACTAATTTATTTTTTCAATTACGTGGTCAAGAGGTAAATGACAATTTATAAAGTAATGTGATATGTGTAGTTGTCCCCCTTTATTAGCATACTCCTTAGATTATTTGTTATATGTATTATATTGGTTTTTTCCCATCCAATATGCCAAAAATGAATGGAGGATTTGTTGGAATGATAACTTTGACTTCTTAATTTTCCGTAAGCTAAGTGAATCAAGACACACTCAATCCATATATGCTCTCAAAAGGCCAGTTGAAACAACATAGACTAGGACAACCACACTAAAAATATTAATGTGGTTGATATAGCTCAAGGGTTCATTTTTATCTACCATATGTTACAATAGAAATAATAATACAAAAAAACTATTGCAATAAAAATATTCTTATTATCACTTATAATGTAATAATAATAAACGTATTTTCTTTTCAATATGATTTATTTATAAAAGTATTTATTTAATATTAAATTGCTATTTTTATTATTAATTTTCAAATAGGTAATATTAATATGAACCTTTATAGTAATAAACTTTGATTGACTCTCTCTAAACCCAAGGAATAATATTATGCGAGGATATATAAAAACCCATGGATTAATACTATAAAATCCTAAGGTTTGAGTATTCCCCTCGAATTTTAGTATTAAATCCATTGGGTTATATTAATCTAAGGTACAATAACCAATGCATTAATACTTACAAACTCCACGGTTTATTATCCCCTCAGTTTTCGTATTAATCCCTTGAGTATATTCATTTTAAGGACCCTAATCGAACACTTCACATTCGAAGGTAAATTAATATCATTCAAGGTTGGTTAACCATTTAGTACATTTAGGTTCAATGATAAAGTCATTGTCATTGAAGGATTTATATACCTTTGATTTATAATATAAGTCAATTGGGTTTATAATACCTTAGGGTTTAAGTGTTAACCCTTGGGCTGATAATATCAATCCCTTACATTTATAAATTTAAGGGTTCATATTCCTAGGGTTTAATACTAAAACCCCAATAAATTACAAACCCAAGGCAATAATATTAACCAATGGATTAATACTAAAATCCAAGGAATTATAAACCTAAGAGAATAATATTAAACCCTACAAATTAATATTATAAACCAAAGGTATATAAATCCTAAGATAAATGTTATAAACTCTAAATATACATGGTTGAGAATGATTGATTTTCACAATGCCAAGTTGTACCATGGTTGAATGTTTATTTTAGTGTTTATAATATTTATCTTAGGATTTATATACCTTCACTTTAAAATACTAATTCCTTGGGTTTAGTATTATTCCGTTGGCTTTATAATGCCTTTGGTTTAATATTGAAATCCCAAGGAATTATAAATGCTAGTGAATAATATTAGACCTTAGGGATTAATATTAATTACAAACCCTATGAATAATATTAGCACCTCGAATATGAATACTTAGATTAATAAACCCAAAGAAGTGATATTATGAACCCAAGGGGTTAATACTAATACCCTAAGGTATTTTAAACTCAAGGGAAATACCTTAGGTTTATCATATCAATGTCGTGGGTTTATTAATCTAAGGGTTCATATTCCAAGTGTATAATAGTATTCATAGGGTTTGTAATTAATATTAATTTCTAAGGTTTAATATTATTCCTTAGTGCTTATAATTCCTTGTTTTTCTACTATTAAACCCAATGGATTATAAACCCAAAGGAAGAAAATTAAACCCAAGGTATATAAAACCTAAGATAAATATGAAATACCCTCGAATTGTAGTCCCCATATTGTTATTGTGTGCCCAATAGAAGCCCATTGTTGTTATTATTGCTCCCTTACATTATTAGTGTTATGTCGACTCTGATTATATTATGACGCGTTAGACTCTTATATAAATAAAGGAGGGTCATCTAAGAATTGTTCATTTGTATAATGTAAAGGAGATTTCCCCCTCGAAGAGGCTAAAGTATAAGGCATTGGTCTATCTTCTCTATCTTTTTGTGAGTTTGTTTCATAACATTTGGTATGAGAGCTTTGGATTCTAGGGTTTTTCCGCTCCAAATAGGTCATCGTGGTAGTTTCGCTATAATGTGTTTTCTGCAATGTTTCAGAAGAAAAAAAAAACCATTTCAGATCAACTCAAGCTGAACCTTGAGTCGAAATTTCAGAGCTCATATCTCTATGTTTTTGGAGATATGATCTAAGGAAGTTAAGATTTTTGCAAGCTCCATAATTTCAGCTAAAATAGGTTATCATGGGTTTTTCGTTAATTCCTGCGCTACAAAGTTTCAGAAGCTAAACTAAAAGCCCATTTGATAAGAAATTGGTCTGAACCTTGCCTCCTAATTTCAAATCATGTCTAGCTATAGTTTCAGAGATATTGTCTAAGGAAATGAGAGTTTTTGCAGACCCCTCAATTAAATTGCAAATAGGTGACTTGGGGAAAATCGTCATAATTGTCTCTCTAAGAATCAAATTAAGTTACAAAAATAGGATGGACACTAGTTTCATGTTTATAATTTTCATATCCAAAGGTCAAAACAGTGATATGTGGCACTTCATACAAGTTCACTCTTTTGAAAAGGTATATAATCAGGTCATCTTGGGAGATTGTGCATAACTCTTTCTTGGAGAATCCCAATTTGGTTAGACTGGTGGCATTCGAAAGAGGATGTTGAGATCTACTAGAGGAAGAAATTTTAGAACTTGGAGATCTGAAATTACAAAGTTACATTCATTTCAAGATCGAGCTCCTAAAATCAAGAAAAGGCGATATGAGGACGTTCGATGGCAACGATCTGGTAAATTGGATAGTACAGATGGAGTAATATTTGATCTACATGAGGTGCAACTATTCCAAAACGTATGTATTGCATCTTCATATTTAGAACTGGATCAATTTTTATGGTATAAAGGGATTTGTTCTCATAAATCACTTGTTACCTAGTCAATTTTCATGGAGGAAATGATAGCACACTATGAGGATACAAAGAGAAACACCTTGTCTAGCCAAATCATAAATCTCAAACAAAAGTGTTCAATGGTAGAGCACATTGAGGAATTTCAAAAATTGAATATAAGGGTAAATGATATTCCAGAGAAGCAAAGGGTTGATGTCTTCATAGCTACTTTAAAGGATAACATTCAACATGAGGTTCGTCTTTAGGAACCTGATTCATTGGAGAAGGCATTCACGTGGGCAAGAAAACTTGAAAGCGAAATTATGGAAACAAGGAATCCTGCCACTCATGACTATAATTATGGAAGTGTTTCTTCTCCTTACATTTGTGATAGAAAATGCACTGAAGGTCATAAGTGTGTTGAGAAGAAGGTATTTTACATAGAGTATGAAGAGGAGGAAGAAAAGGATCAAGAAACATCAAAAGAAGAGAATATACGCGAAGACCCAACCCCAGAGAAAGAATAAATGAATCTGACCATATCTTGTAAACCATTGGTAAGAATTACCACTTCTCAAACTCTCAATATAGAAGGACATATCAAGAAGAAAAAGGTTCAAGAAGTGAAAGATCACATCAAGAAAGAAGAAATGAATCCGACCATATCTTGTAATGCATTGGCCAAAATTACCACTCCTAAAACTCTCAATATATAAGGATATATCAAGAAGAAAAAGGTTCAAGTGAGAGATCACATTGAGAAAGAAGAAATGAATCTGACTATATCTTGTAATGCATTGGCTGGAATTACCACTTCTCAAACTACCAAGATAGAAGGACATATCAAGAAGAAAAATGTTCAAGAAGTTAAATATCACATCGAGCATAAAGAAATGAGTTTGACCATATCTTGTAATGCATTGGAAGAAATTACCACTCCTCAAACTCTCAAGATAGAAGGACATATCAAGAAGAAAAATATTCAAGCAGTGAAAGATCACATTGAGCATCAACAACAAGTTCTCCAATTTTTTAAAGGATAATGCTAGTTTGGTGTAGAATCGAATGAAGCAACAGGAAGATCAACATTGTAGTGAAAGAAGCTTTGATGTAGGCGATTGGGTATTTTTATAGCTACATCTCAAGCAAGAAATTTATGAGAAGGAAATGTTGGCAATACTACATGCACTGAAGAAATGGTGACCTTACCTAATGGGAAGACACTTCAAGGTAAAAATGAATCATGATAATCTTAAATACCTTTCAGAACAAATATTATCTTTAGAAGAACATAAAAAATGGGTCACAAATATGTTGGGTTATGACTTTGACATCATCTATAAAAAAGGGAAGAAATTGTTTGTTGCAGATGCACTCTCAAGAAAGGATGAGGACGTGCAAGCATTATTTTGTGTTATTTCTATTATCCAACTAGATTGGATACATGAAGCAAGGGATGAATTGAGTAAGGATGAAGAAGTGTGGCCATTCATTCAAAAGTTGCAGAAGGTCCTAGTTCAAACAATATTGCTAGAACTTTACGAGCAAGGGAATATAATATTGGAACTTAGAGCATTCATAGAAACAAGAACCCGATAGCTACGAAATCCATCAATTTCAGAGTATCTCATCAATTGGACGAACTTACCCACTGAAGATTCCACATGGGAGGACAAGAATTTGTACAGAAGCATCAAGAACTACTCAAGCATTGAGGACAACAATTTTTGAAG
>APFE030191211.1:61118-94674 GCA_000404065.3 Pinus taeda
TAATAGATGATGATGAACCACACTTGTTGGTTCCAAAAGCCTCACCTAAAAAAAATTCTATATTGTGATTTCTAAAGAAATAATTTGCTTAATTATTTATGGATCGCAGAAGCCTCAATACAGAAAAACAAAAATAATGTTCACTACTTAAAAATGAAAATAATAGGTACATATTAAACAATTAAAAATACTTACATGAAGTAAAACATTGAAAATACATTTTATTTTTCGAAACAATAAAAAATACTCACATGGATCACATTTTTGCACTAAAAGTTCCAACTCTACAAGAAGAAACATAAAATGTCAAAATAAGAAAAAATTAAGAGTATGTCTAACAATACCAAAAAAATTATATTGGTGAGAGTAATTACCCTCATTAAAAGCTCGAATAAAGTCATTTCTTCTTGGAAATGCCTCTCTTTTCCCTTCGCAGTCTCGCTTTGAAGCAGAGTGATATTTGATTTATAAATAAATCTATTTAGAAAAACCATAAAATTTTAAAAAGATAGATAGCTCATGTGAACTTGAATGAGTCTCGTTTACTTAAATGACATTTAGAAACCACTTTATTTTAGAATTCCTTTGGTCCTAGCCTTAATGGGGTTTGTAAATAACCTCCCACTTGTCAAAGAAGTCCTTTAGTAGTGGCCTTGAACTAATTTATTTTTTCAATTACGTGGTCAAGAGGTAAATGACAATTTATAAAGTAATGTGATATGTGTAGTTGTCCCCCTTTATTAGCATACTCCTTAGATTATTTGTTATATGTATTATATTGGTTTTTTCCCATCCAATATGCCAAAAATGAATGGAGGATTTGTTGGAATGATAACTTTGACTTCTTAATTTTCCGTAAGCTAAGTGAATCAAGACACACTCAATCCATATATGCTCTCAAAAGGCCAGTTGAAACAACATAGACTAGGACAACCACACTAAAAATATTAATGTGGTTGATATAGCTCAAGGGTTCATTTTTATCTACCATATGTTACAATAGAAATAATAATACAAAAAAACTATTGCAATAAAAATATTCTTATTATCATTTATAATTAATAATAATTTTCTATAATAATAGATTTATTTATAAAAATATTATTTAATATTTAATGCTATTTATTAATTTATTCAAATTAGGTATATAATTATGACCTTTTATGAGTATAAAACTTGATGTCATATTAAACCACAAAGGAATAATATTAATAGGCGAGGGATACATAAACCAATGGATTAATACTTAAACTCCAGGTGATATTCCCCTCGAATTTTAGTATTATCCATTGGGTATATTAATCTAAGGATACAAAACCAATGCATTAATACTTAAACTCCAGGTTTTTATCCCTCAGTTTTAGTATTTAATCCCTTTGAGTATATTAATTAAGGATTCACATTTACGAAGGTAAATATTTCATAGGTTCTATAACATTAGTCATTTAGATTCCAATTAAATCATTGTCATTGAAGGATTTATATACCTTTGATTTATAATATAAGTCAATTGGGTTTATAATACCTTAGGGTTTAAGTGTTAACCCTTGGGCTGATAATATCAATCCCTTACATTTATAAATTTAAGGGTTCATATTCCTAGGGTTTAATACTAAAACCCCAATAAATTACAAACCCAAGGCAATAATATTAACCAATGGATTAATACTAAAATCCAAGGAATTATAAACCTAAGAGAATAATATTAAACCCTACAAATTAATATTATAAACCAAAGGTATATAAATCCTAAGATAAATGTTATAAACTCTAAATATACATGGTTGAGAATGATTGATTTTCACAATGCCAAGTTGTACCATGGTTGAATGTTTATTTTAGTGTTTATAATATTTATCTTAGGATTTATATACCTTCACTTTAAAATACTAATTCCTTGGGTTTAGTATTATTCCGTTGGCTTTATAATGCCTTTGGTTTAATATTGAAATCCCAAGGAATTATAAATGCTAGTGAATAATATTAGACCTTAGGGATTAATATTAATTACAAACCCTATGAATAATATTAGCACCTCGAATATGAATACTTAGATTAATAAACCCAAAGAAGTGATATTATGAACCCAAGGGGTTAATACTAATACCCTAAGGTATTTTAAACTCAAGGGAAATACCTTAGGTTTATCATATCAATGTCGTGGGTTTATTAATCTAAGGGTTCATATTCCAAGTGTATAATAGTATTCATAGGGTTTGTAATTAATATTAATTTCTAAGGTTTAATATTATTCCTTAGTGCTTATAATTCCTTGTTTTTCTACTATTAAACCCAATGGATTATAAACCCAAAGGAAGAAAATTAAACCCAAGGTATATAAAACCTAAGATAAATATGAAATACCCTCGAATTGTAGTCCCCATATTGTTATTGTGTGCCCAATAGAAGCCCATTGTTGTTATTATTGCTCCCTTACATTATTAGTGTTATGTCGACTCTGATTATATTATGACGCGTTAGACTCTTATATAAATAAAGGAGGGTCATCTAAGAATTGTTCATTTGTATAATGTAAAGGAGATTTCCCCCTCGAAGAGGCTAAAGTATAAGGCATTGGTCTATCTTCTCTATCTTTTTGTGAGTTTGTTTCATAACATTTGGTATGAGAGCTTTGGATTCTAGGGTTTTTCCGCTCCAAATAGGTCATCGTGGTAGTTTCGCTATAATGTGTTTTCTGCAATGTTTCAGAAGAAAAAAAAAACCATTTCAGATCAACTCAAGCTGAACCTTGAGTCGAAATTTCAGAGCTCATATCTCTATGTTTTTGGAGATATGATCTAAGGAAGTTAAGATTTTTGCAAGCTCCATAATTTCAGCTAAAATAGGTTATCATGGGTTTTTCGTTAATTCCTGCGCTACAAAGTTTCAGAAGCTAAACTAAAAGCCCATTTGATAAGAAATTGGTCTGAACCTTGCCTCCTAATTTCAAATCATGTCTAGCTATAGTTTCAGAGATATTGTCTAAGGAAATGAGAGTTTTTGCAGACCCCTCAATTAAATTGCAAATAGGTGACTTGGGGAAAATCGTCATAATTGTCTCTCTAAGAATCAAATTAAGTTACAAAAATAGGATGGACACTAGTTTCATGTTTATAATTTTCATATCCAAAGGTCAAAACAGTGATATGTGGCACTTCATACAAGTTCACTCTTTTGAAAAGGTATATAATCAGGTCATCTTGGGAGATTGTGCATAACTCTTTCTTGGAGAATCCCAATTTGGTTAGACTGGTGGCATTCGAAAGAGGATGTTGAGATCTACTAGAGGAAGAAATTTTAGAACTTGGAGATCTGAAATTACAAAGTTACATTCATTTCAAGATCGAGCTCCTAAAATCAAGAAAAGGCGATATGAGGACGTTCGATGGCAACGATCTGGTAAATTGGATAGTACAGATGGAGTAATATTTGATCTACATGAGGTGCAACTATTCCAAAACGTATGTATTGCATCTTCATATTTAGAACTGGATCAATTTTTATGGTATAAAGGGATTTGTTCTCATAAATCACTTGTTACCTAGTCAATTTTCATGGAGGAAATGATAGCACACTATGAGGATACAAAGAGAAACACCTTGTCTAGCCAAATCATAAATCTCAAACAAAAGTGTTCAATGGTAGAGCACATTGAGGAATTTCAAAAATTGAATATAAGGGTAAATGATATTCCAGAGAAGCAAAGGGTTGATGTCTTCATAGCTACTTTAAAGGATAACATTCAACATGAGGTTCGTCTTTAGGAACCTGATTCATTGGAGAAGGCATTCACGTGGGCAAGAAAACTTGAAAGCGAAATTATGGAAACAAGGAATCCTGCCACTCATGACTATAATTATGGAAGTGTTTCTTCTCCTTACATTTGTGATAGAAAATGCACTGAAGGTCATAAGTGTGTTGAGAAGAAGGTATTTTACATAGAGTATGAAGAGGAGGAAGAAAAGGATCAAGAAACATCAAAAGAAGAGAATATACGCGAAGACCCAACCCCAGAGAAAGAATAAATGAATCTGACCATATCTTGTAAACCATTGGTAAGAATTACCACTTCTCAAACTCTCAATATAGAAGGACATATCAAGAAGAAAAAGGTTCAAGAAGTGAAAGATCACATCAAGAAAGAAGAAATGAATCCGACCATATCTTGTAATGCATTGGCCAAAATTACCACTCCTAAAACTCTCAATATATAAGGATATATCAAGAAGAAAAAGGTTCAAGTGAGAGATCACATTGAGAAAGAAGAAATGAATCTGACTATATCTTGTAATGCATTGGCTGGAATTACCACTTCTCAAACTACCAAGATAGAAGGACATATCAAGAAGAAAAATGTTCAAGAAGTTAAATATCACATCGAGCATAAAGAAATGAGTTTGACCATATCTTGTAATGCATTGGAAGAAATTACCACTCCTCAAACTCTCAAGATAGAAGGACATATCAAGAAGAAAAATATTCAAGCAGTGAAAGATCACATTGAGCATCAACAACAAGTTCTCCAATTTTTTAAAGGATAATGCTAGTTTGGTGTAGAATCGAATGAAGCAACAGGAAGATCAACATTGTAGTGAAAGAAGCTTTGATGTAGGCGATTGGGTATTTTTATAGCTACATCTCAAGCAAGAAATTTATGAGAAGGAAATGTTGGCAATACTACATGCACTGAAGAAATGGTGACCTTACCTAATGGGAAGACACTTCAAGGTAAAAATGAATCATGATAATCTTAAATACCTTTCAGAACAAATATTATCTTTAGAAGAACATAAAAAATGGGTCACAAATATGTTGGGTTATGACTTTGACATCATCTATAAAAAAGGGAAGAAATTGTTTGTTGCAGATGCACTCTCAAGAAAGGATGAGGACGTGCAAGCATTATTTTGTGTTATTTCTATTATCCAACTAGATTGGATACATGAAGCAAGGGATGAATTGAGTAAGGATGAAGAAGTGTGGCCATTCATTCAAAAGTTGCAGAAGGTCCTAGTTCAAACAATATTGCTAGAACTTTACGAGCAAGGGAATATAATATTGGAACTTAGAGCATTCATAGAAACAAGAACCCGATAGCTACGAAATCCATCAATTTCAGAGTATCTCATCAATTGGACGAACTTACCCACTGAAGATTCCACATGGGAGGACAAGAATTTGTACAGAAGCATCAAGAACTACTCAAGCATTGAGGACAACAATTTTTGAAGGGGAGGGGCATGTTAGGTCGCTATACTACTAGTGTAACCACTTATTGTTATTAGTACAACCCCCTTATTATATTGTTGTGCCCATGTAGTCCCCATATTGTTATTGTGTGCTCCATAGAAGCCCATTATTTTTATTATTATGCCCTTACATTATTAGTGCTATGTTAGCTCTGATCATATTATGACCCCTTTATCCTCCGATATATAGAAAGGAGGTCTTGTCATTTGTATCATCTAACAATTGTTCATTTCTGTAATGTAAAGGAGGTTTCCCACTCGAAGAGGCTGAATTCTAAGGAATTGATCTATCCTTTCTATATTTTTGTGAGTTGGTTCCATAACAACAATGGTCCAATGTCGCATTATGACAATGACTCTCTCAAAATGAAAATCAACGATTGTCAATCATGTTTATATTAGGGTTTATACACCTTAGGTTTATAATATTAATCCTTAGGGTTTAAGATGATTCCCTTGGGTTTATAATTCCTCTAGTTTTTACCATTAATCCCTTGGATTTATTATCCCTTCACTTAATATTCTATCCTTGGGTTTTAATCCCTTGCGGTTTTAGTATTATACCCTAGGAATATAAAACCTTAGATTAATAGACCTAATGGATTGTTATTATAAACCAAATGGAATAATACTCAATGGGTTATTACTAAAACCTCAAGTTAATATAAACTCAAGGGACTAGTATTATTAAACATAAGGGGATAATATTATAAATCCAAGGTATATAAACCCTTGGTTGACCATGATTTATATTGAATCTAAGGGATTAATATTACAAACCTGTGAATAATATTATACCCTAGGAATATGAACCCTTAGAGTAATACACCGAAGTGATTTATATTATAAACACGAGGGACTAATACTAAAACACTAAGGGATTAATGTTTTTGATATTATGGTTGACCATGGTCAACCATGGTTTATATTACTGATATTATGGTTGACCATTGTTGACCATGGTTGATTTTCATATTGACATAATATTTGTGACAATGTGGCATTGGACCATGGTTGACCATGACTGATTTTCATATTGAGATAATCTTTGTCACAATACGACGTTGGACCATGGTTGATTTTCATATTGACATAATATTTGTCATAATGCGAGCCCAAGAGATTAATGTTAAAAACCAAAGGGAATAAAATTAAACTTGGGGATGAATATTAAACCCTAAAATTAGTAAACCTAAGAGATTAATATTATAAACCCTATACTTAATATTAAACCCTAATATTAATTATAAATCCTATGGATAATATTATACCATAGGAATATTAACCCTTAGATTAATAAGCCCAAAGGATTTATATTATAAACCGATGACACTAATAAGTGTAAGGGATTAATATTAAAAACCCAAAAACCAAAAGGATTTATATTGTAAACGCAAGGCATATAACCCCTTAGAAAAATATTATAAACCTTTAGATAAATATTATGAACCCTAAAACAAGCATGGTTTACCATGGTTGATTTTGATGCTCACACAATCTTTTTCATGATGTGATGGTTGACCATAGTTGACCATGATTGATTTTCATATTGAGAGAATATTTGCCAGAATACAACGTTGGACCATGGTTGACCATGATTGAGTATTAAACCCTAGGAAAATAAACCCTAAAATTAATAAACAAAAGCGATTAATATTGTAAACCGAGGGAATTTATATTAGCAACCCAATGGAGTATAAACCAAAGAGATTTATATTAAACCCAAGGATTAACAATATAAACATATCAATAATATTATACCCTATGGTTATGAGCCCTTAGGTTAATAAACCCAAGGGATTGATATTATAAAAGATGGAGATTGATATTATTGATATTATGATTGACCATGGTTGACCATGTTTGATTTTCACATTGAGGGAATCTTTGTCATAATGTGACGTTAAACCATTATTGACATCGTTGATTTTGGTATTCAGAATCTTTTTCACAATGTGATGTTGTACTATGCTTGAGCATGGTTTACATGATTTGACATTAAACAATTAGAGAATATTTGTCATAATGGGTCCATGGTTATTAACGATCATTAACCATGCTTGGCAATGGCTCACCATGGTTGATTTTCAAATTGAGGCAATCTTTCTTACAATTTGATGTTGGACCATAGTTGATCGTGGTTGGCAATGATTAACCATGCTTGACCACGGTTGATGATGGTTGACCATAATTGATATATATAGTTGTGCATATTTATTGGCATATGCCATAGTCTATTCGTGATATGTTTTATATGAATTTTTGGGCTTATTTTCCCCTGTAATCTATCCAAAATTGAGGAGGGATTTTTTTGAGTGATAAGTTTTAATTGCTAATTTTGCATAAATCAAGTGAACCAAGACACACTTCATCCATGTACGCTCTCAAAAGTCTATTTTAAACAGCATAGATTAAGTCTTACCATAAAAATATTAGTCATGCTGAAAATTCATAAGTATATAATTGTTAGACAAAGGTTTAGCATATCATGCATAGAGTGATATTTTTTATTAAGAATTTTTTTATAGATAAATTTAGTTTGGAAAACACTAAAATTTTAAAAGTATTTTTCATGCGAATTTGAATGAGTCTCATTTTCTTAAATGGAATTCTAATATCGGCTTATTTTAGAAATCCTTTCACCGTTACCTTGAACTAATGGAGTTTTTAGAGAAAATGCCACTTCTCAAAGGTAGATTTGAATTTATAAAGTAACTTGATATGTGGATTTTTCTGCTTTTGTTAGCATATTTTCTCATAGAATTTTTCCAAAATTCAAGAGGGATTCGTTGGAATCACAACTTTAAGTTGTTAACTCTCCACAAATCTAGTGCATCAACATTTTTTACGGTGGTTAATCCATATCTTCTCTCAAAAATCCATTTTAAACAACATAGATCAAACAATTTCAACTTATTAACATAAAAAAAAAAAAACTCCAAAACTTATAATAGTTAGAGAACTCCTTAGCATATCATGGATTTTTAATGGATGGAAGTATAACTATTGTTGGTATCCCATATATCCTACCTATATTTAAAGTTGTCATAAATTAAAATTTCTAATTTGAATAATATAGTTCATTTCAGCCTACACCATAAAGACATGAATATGATTGACATCAAATGGGTCTTAGTAAAAGGTTTAGTGATGACATATGAAAAGGTAAGAAATAAGGCTATATTGGTGTGTAAAGGATATGTTCAAGTTGACAGAATGTTCTTGGAATTTTCATTCTTAAAAACTTCAAAGTTTATCTAATGGATTTCAAGACAATTTTTCGTAACGGAAATTTAGAAAAAGAGGTAACTCTTAAACAACTATAAGGTCGCTAGCTACAAAAAAAAAAGAAAATGAGAATTTGAATGGTCATTGTTTCTAGGTCTTCAAGTTTCGATGTATCAAAGACATATTCATGACCAAAACTAAATACAATAAGGAAATGTTAATGAAATTTGGGATCAAACAATGTGCACCTATTAGAACTTCCATGGTCACTTGATGTAAGTTGAGAAAAGATGATGAATCCCCTTATGAAAATCAAATTTTGTACATGTAAATGATTAACAATTTACTATATTTTACCCAGATGCGGGTGTTTGTCCTGCGACGATTTGATTCATTAGCTTGCCATGCGGGGGTGCGATGGGCAGCTGGCTCTCCATCGGAAGGGGCATCAATAATGAAGGCCATTAAAAGCCTACCATCGGAAGGAATGAGCATTCAATGCTCTTCATCAATGCAGCGAACTCAGGATAGCAGCCCAATGCATTTCAGAATGGCGAAGGAGGACGAGCAGTCATTCGATTGCGAAGCCGTTTCGGATGCCTGGAGTGGGGAGGTATGAGATAACGCCCATTTTCAGGAAATTATCCCTACTCGCAGCTTACCTACTTCTCAGCGTATTTGCTGGCAAGGGAAATCACTCGAGGGGGCACAGCAGAAGAGGCAATACCAAGCATCCTGCCTGGCGTGTGATTCAGAAATTCACTGGGTTGTTCTTTCCCTTGACTCACTGGTTCATCAGAATGGCTCCCAGGTACAGGGCATCATCTCATTGGGGGGGCCAAAGAAGCGGAGCTGGGAGGTGGGGAAATTGCAGTCCAAGGCGTATTTCTCCCCTGAATTGTGCTTCCCCCTCCTCTATCAGAACATAGGACTCAGGGCAGTCAATTTACAATTCAGTTCAGTCAGCTAGGTTCCAATTTAGACGCAGTACCAACAAGCCTGTAATTTCGGCTCTGATTACAATTATTTTCGAGGAAGAAGATGGGGTAGAGGGAACCTCTGAGGAGCACTTGCCTGGAAGCTCTGAAATTTCTTCACCAAGCGGGCGAGGGGGGGATAGTTCATATGTCCCTTCATCCCCAAGCAATTTGGTTGAGGAAAGCTCGTCGGCGCCCACAGAGGAGCAAGTGGAAGCCAGAAAGGAAATTGGATGCATTTTGGACCTGAACGAGCCAGTAATGGCCCAAGATTAGCTAAGGAGCACTCAGGATCAGGCAGGAGCCACCACCTCAGCTCCTCCGACGCATGGCAAGCCCAAGCTGCCAGATTTCCATCATGCCAATACCTTATATCCAATTCTGCCACCCAGAATGAAGCTGGAGGACGTTCCAGAGGGAATGGAGATCACTTGGGTGCCTCTGGACAAGCTTAAAGCCTATCAGCCGAACAAAGACAATTGAGCGATCCTTACCTGCGAGATTTTTGAAGGTATGCGTGTAACCGGCTGGAAAATTCCTAATATTTCGACTGTCGAGTTTTATGATTTTGTCTGGTCTTGGTCGTGGATCTGCTCATTGGAGCATGCTCAGTGGGGTGGGGAATTCTGTTCATCAGTCTATGTTTGGTTTGCTGCTGCACGTTGGGTATGGTCTGGTAGCGGTTTTGGCAGTGGTTGCACAGTGATCATGGTGGCAATTCATGGTCCCAGCTCAGATATTGAAGCTGGTTTGAATAGTCGCGGACACAGGAACTATATTCTCTGTTATGTATTCTCTGTTATGAACTATATTCTCTGTTATGTATTCACAGTAAGAGGCACTCGCCTTAGTGGCATGGCCATTTTTGATGATAGGTTGATAGAGAGCTGCACAGTACAATGGCGCTCTCAGAGGTCTCGCCCTCTTGTAAATATTTTTTCTTTTTTAATATAATCTAGCTTAGCCTTTGCGTAGAAAAAAAAAAAACAATTTACTGTATTTTATAAGGAACGACTCTAGTTCAACAACATATATAGATGTGGATTTGGTGGGAAGTCTAGATGAAAAGAAAATTATAAGTTGAGGATCATTATTTCTTGAAAAAATTCTAGTATCATGGTTTAGAAAGAAACAAACACCAATCTCTATTTCCGGAGCTAACATTAAGATACATTGCATTACAAACTCATTTTACTCAATTTATTTGGATGAAGTGACTGAGAAGGATATCATGGAGGAATTTCATTAGCCAATATCAATGATATATGATAATACAAGTGTAATCAAACTTTATAAGATGTGATGTATTCAAATATAAGATATTTCCAATCAATCAATACTCGTTAAGAGAAAAATTTAGGTGAGAAAAATTTAAGCTAGGATACATTGCTACCAAGGAATATGTTGCAAACATATTTACTAAACCTCTTTCTAGAGAAACATTTGAGTATGTCAAACAAAATATGGGATTCCTATATATCCCAAATAATCAGTAAAGGAAAGGACAATCTCAAGGAAAGTATCACTTTTGCATTGATGTTAAAGGGGAAGAGATAGTAGATAGGGGCTCTATATAATATAAATGCACAAAATGTTTAACTTTGGGATCAATGGTAGAAGGGTAGATTAATGAATATTGTGTCATCATTGATGTCAAATTTGAGAGAGACAAAGAATGTCAAATTTATAGCTAGGTTTTCGGAAGCATTATTTCGAGTGATGTCAAACATAGAGGCAGACTACAAGTTGTGAAGATAAATATTGTAATTTGAATATTATTGGAAATATTATTTGGATACCTCATTTTCTGTGGAAGGCCACTTTGGCTACCATATATGTGAAGGAATTTTTAGCCTACATGTTTATCTCAAATGTGAGCACAACATATATTGTCAATAATATTAATCTAATACGTTTTCAATGTTATATGGAACTCCCTATAACTCCATAGGAATGAGGAGATATAAAACATTCTATCAAGTTCACCTAATAGAAAGTACAGGTTGGTCGTTCAGTTTAACAAGTCATCCCTATTATTTCTTCCAAGGAAAAAATCGCAATTTTATTCATAACGAGAAAAATTACATGTTGTATATGCTAATAAGCATATGCATAATAATCATGTCCTGATTTCTGAGGATCTATAGATAATTGAGAAGGCTAATTTATTCTTTCTACCTTTTTTTTTTCCACTTTTTTCCAACTACCATTGTTGGGTGTGGATGTAACAATACACATTTGTGTTTATTTAGTAATTGATGGGAGTTATTTGCGAGAATAAAATCCTTCTAATCCATGTGTTACCTTTCTTCCACTAACTTCTTTCACACGGGTGTGTTGTTCACCTTTCTGTTGTGGGATGGATGACCTTGGGATTCAGGTGGTGCAATTCACGATCTCGTCCTTCTTTGAATTGTTCTAGGTGGTTTGTTCATTGATTTCGATGGATTTTCCATGGAGTACTTCTTCTTGAGATTTGGTATTGAAGGTGCTTCTCATAGGTTCGTCCTTTCTGGATCAGATGCCTGTGTATTTGAAAGGTACCATCCTTTTGGCTTTTGTGGTTGTCTTTCTTCCTATGTTTTCTATTTTGTGGACACGCACTTTGTAGATGACCAACATATAGATATATGTGGCATCTGAAGGTTGTACTCTCATAGTCGAGGGTCTGGGACCATTATTGATTTCTATGATATAATATCATTCGATCTGGTAATCCTTGACTAAGGTCTACCTCCACACAAATACTATAAAAGGTGAGGATATCCTTAGTGAGTCGATCTCCATCTACTTTTAAGAATTTACGATGAGAATTTCCAAAGCATGCTAATAAATTTTGGTGCAAAAAATGGCATTTCAGAAAACACCATGGTATTTGCATCAAAATCTAAAAGCTGTGGTTTTATGAAGAGACCTCCATTACCCTAAAACTATGGTCCTTCCCGGAGTGCATATTCCTTTTCTTTATTTGTGTCAAACTTAACGATGAAGAATCCTTTTGAGCATAAACATATGTCATAGTTTTTTATCCATATGGAGAAAATCCATTGTCATAGGGATTTCGGTTTGGGCTATAATCCATTAAATCTATTGATCACCACTTTGGAGATAAAATCATTATGAAGCTCATTTGTCTCAAGTAGAGTAATTGTTAAGTCTTGGATTTGAGTCATCTACTCCATAATGTCAACGCAAGGAGTGGTGGTTCATTTTCCTAATTTTTTTTTTTGTGGCTCCCTCTTTCCTTTGATTGCATATTTGAAGGTGGCTCATCATTTAGAGCTTTTCTGAGGACATCCTCCTAGAACTCTTGTAGTGAGGAAGATGGCTGAGTTGAAACCTATGTTATAATTTTGTATCTTGAGTTCCTCATGCAGTTATTTCCTTACACAGATTAAGAGTTGTAGGTCAGATGGTATACCCATCCTTTCATGTATCCTAAGTTTAATAGTTTTCATCTCCTCCCAGCAACCTTTCTTTATACAAACAACTTTCCCTTCGATGGTTCTAATAAATATATTTCTCTATGTTCCTTCATGTGGTTCTGTTTAGGGATCTTCAAGATTCAATCAAAGATTGTTGACTGTAGGGCAGCATTTTCACCCATCCCTTCATTCTTACTTGTGATCTGAGTCCTTGTGTACTCTGTCTCGTGGTGCCCACAATCTAAAGCTATGTACAGTCCCATACTCCTAGTGTATTGAACGATTCTCTACCCCATAACATGATGCACATATCGTTTCCCCGAAATTGTGATCCGAGAATTGATGCAGAGTGTAATGCGCAGTATCATTTATAGAGATCCTGCATTTATGTGGAGGTGCCACCATTAGCATATTTGAACGTGATTTGGGCTTTCCATTTGTTGGTGAAGATCTTATGTCTGAAGTATATGATGCATATGTGTTGGTATTCGCTGTGACTATTATTCTTTTTGTACCAAGAAGAGTATAGCTATAGATATTCCATGCCCACACGTTCAATGCGTCTCCAAAACATACTTTGAGTGGGTGTTTGAGGCATAGCATGTGAGGTTCACATCGATTTTCCAAATCTACCACTCCTACCTAGTTCTTCAAAACAAATCCCATTCCCTCTGTGACATCATTGAGAAGGATGGTCATGCGAGAGAGGGCTTCTAGATCTGGCTAGAATAATGTCTAATCTACAATACGAGGTTCTCAATCAGAAAACCAGAGTCCTGATCTATGGACAATGCCTCATATGAGGGGAGGTGAAGCTCAATCAGGGCATAGTGATGGTCACTCGAACAAATGGGAGTCATCATCTACACCATAATAATTTACATCAAAAAAATGACATGAAAAAAGCTTGTATGCACCTTCATACCTATGGTGGAGTCATGAGTTGTGAGTTCTACTCTCTTCATTGATGATCAAGACAACACCATCAAAGATACCAATCTCATAAACCCTCACCATTCTCTCCATGTATTATTCATGTTCGCTAGTGTTGTTAAGTCATCCCCATATTAAACATAGAAATACTAAAAATAAAGTATAGATCACTTCATTTTAAGAACCTCCATTGAAGAAGAGATATAAGGTGTGCATCAAAATATGGGGAGTACTTTCGAGAGTATAAAGGTGTAAAAAAAATGTGATTTGTGCAACAAGGCTTTTAATAATAATTAATATGCCCACGTCCACGATTTGGAATGAAGACAATGTGCCCAATGACATGTTTTTTCCTCTCTGATGAAAGCTAGGATTAAAAGGTTTATTGAGACTCTATAACTCACTTCTAGATCTAATATTCTATGGTTAGATCTAGATCTATATCTAATCTTCTGCCTTATTTCTCTGTGGCTCGGTTCTAGATCTAATCTTCTGTTTCATAGATGAACCACCTGTTCGATATGTGGTTAGATCTAGATCTAATATTTTTCCTTATTTCTATGTGGTTGGGTTCTATTGGCAAGTAAAATATGGCTCCCACCTTCGTGAAAATAGTTGTTGGCTCACTTTTCTTTGCTTCTAGAGGGAAATATCCTGCTCATATCCTCAGTGAAGCCCTAGCTCCCACTATCGACGTGGTCTAGGCCTCACTCCATGAGGCTTTGAAGTTTTTCGAAAGTGCCCTCGCTAACAGAATGGTTTTTGGCCATGACTAACAGCTCCCCACAATTGGATCTAGGAAGTATGGAAGTGTGTCATTTCTAATGAAATTAATATTTACCCGTGTGCTAGGGGTTTCTTTATAGTAGATTTTGAAAATCCTAAAAGTAGACAATGTATTCTAGATTCCGATCATTGGTTTTAGGAAAACTCAGGCATCCATCAACAACAGTCATAACCTCAACACAAGTTTGGGCGAGATTTGCAAGCCTACCCTTGCATCTCTAGAATCTCTCATCACTAAAAGCTATTGGAAATATAATTGGGAAATTTTACTGCAAGTGCCGAGAAACAAAGTAATATACTAGAACCACCTATGCACCCATATCTATGGAAATGGACTATGGACTTTAGCTTCGGATTCCTAGGTGAAATAAACGTGACAAGTAAAGACTATGTGTTGAACCAGAAACTTGATTATGAAAGTGTCCTCTTCATATGTTGACTCTTCTTTGAGAAAGTCCATCTAGCAAAAAATTGCCCAAAAGCGTGAGAAAAATTCTGCTAGAAAAAACCACTACACATCTATGGGAAGGAGCACAAAAAGAACACTACACTCTAATCAAAGAAGAATACTCTAGAGAAAACTCAAGACAAGTAGTGAGAAAGCCTAGCCCAATAACAAAAAAGTCAACTCTACAACCCCTCTACAATGTAATCAAAGAAGAATACTCTAGAGAAAACTCAAGACAAGTAGGGAGAAAGCACAGCCCAATAACAAAAAAGTGAACTCTACAACCCCTCAAACATCAATAGTTATGATGATTCGAACACAAAATAAATCTTCATTTAACAACAAATTAGATTTCCTAGACCAAACTTTTTCTCTCACTATCTTCAAAAAGGACATTCATGGCAAAGCTAAGACACTAATGTCCCAAGAACTAGAAGATATGAATGAGATACAACATAAAGGAAGTTAGAAGATAGTAGAGAAAAGAAATAAAGTTAAGGAGACAATTAAAAACTAAGAAAATTATAGGTCCTACCAATTTGGTCATCATCATCGCCATCATCCAAAACAAAAACCTAGCCTCACTACAACTTACTCTACTATGTGGGAAGAGTTAGATGCCTCTAGTTCTTCAACCAGAAATCAATTACTTATTGTTAGTCCTTAATCTAGTGCTAAAAGTCCCCTCCAAATGAAACATAAAAATATAATTATAAAAATCAAATAATTGTTAGCCATGATTATTCACCTACCCTTGGACTTCCATATAACTATCTACCCTAGAATCTGTACGATTGTTACATGCTCAAATCGATCCCTAAAAATTGTAAATGAACATTTCAAAACAAACTACCTAAACTTGTGTTCCTAAAACCTTACCGTGCTCCTCGATGACTGTCCCTCATTATTGCTCAGCTTCATCAATTTCCATGCTCATCACTCTCTTTGCATCATATATGATATCCATGTTGGCGCATACCCTATTTTTGCTATAAAAGAGGGCTATCGTATAGTGTCAAAATTGCATATGAATATAGTATATCTCTACGTAAAAACACATAAACAACATAAAAATATTTATCAATAAAATATTTTACTTTCAAAAATTACAATTAAAAGAAGCCTTAACCTTTGTCCACGATCAAGCTGATTATATCCGATGATAAAAGATATAATGCGCATAAGCCAAGCATCTGAGCGCATTACTACAGAACTGATCCACTCCTCTATGTTCATGTCCGCCATTTGCCAGTTTATGCCACAACACGGCTCTGCCATCTCACCTGGAACCTCTTCTTCCATAGTCAATTCCCATGTGCCATTCCTCTAACTGTATAGTTCTTGACTATAACTGCCAAATATAACTCATAAAAACACCAGATGAGATGACAACCCTTATCTTAAATCATTATGTTAAACGTGACTCTACGTTGACCTGAAACACTGAAAAACCATTTTATTTTCCCAAAATATTAAAATGCCTTTCTTCACAAAAACTTCAAACTCTAAATAATACGAAAGTATTTTTTTCCAAAGAAAAGAGTTATCTTTGTCTAAAAAAAATAAAAAATATAAAGATATTATATAATTCAATTTCATGCATAATATTATCCTATCATATTTCTCTTATTTTTCTTATGTCCATATATTTCTTTCTCCTATCTTTCTTATGCCGATATATTTCTATATCTTACTATGCTAAAAACGTCTATCTAATCAAGCAAAACTTCCTTCAGGGTTATATTTAACTATCTGTTTTTACCATTATACCTAGCTTAAAAGCTGAGAAAATTAGGAAATACCTCTTTTAAAGCTGAGAAAAAAATTACTTGTCTCTTCTGAAATACCTCTTTGAAATAATACATAAGTATGTCTTAATACCTTAAAAAATTATTGGTGAGATTATTTACTCTCACTAAAGAAATTATTGGTGAGAGTAGTTACTCTCCTTAAAATTTAGAATAAATGCATTTGTTCTCTTCAAGATTTTTTGACATGAAATAACATGAAATGTTTTCTTAACAGAGAGAATATATAGTTATTTGTTATTCAATGGATCATTAAAACATAATAGGTTCACAATGACAATTACTTAGAGCCAATGCCTCTCTTTGCTATTCAGAGTCTCCCTTTTAGAAGTGTGATATATTTCTTATTAAGAATTTTATTTTGTGAATAAATTTATTTGGATAAGCCCTAAAATTTTAAAAAGATAGATTGTTCACATGAATTTGAATGACTCTCATTTACTTAAATGACATTTAGAATTCACTTTATTTTAGAATTCCTTTTGGCTTCCCCTTGAACTAATGGAGATTTTAAATAACCTAACACTCCTTAAAGGTAGATTCCAATATACAAAGTAATGTGATAAGTGGAGTTGTCATCTTTTATTAGCATGTGTGGTAGTGTATTTGTTATATGTCTTCTAGAGGTTTTTGGCCATGTTTTCCCTCCTAATTTGCCCAAAATCTAAGAGGGATTTGTTGGAATCACAAGTTTTAAGGTGTTAACTTTGCAAAATGCTAGTGGGCGAAGACAATGTCAATCCATATATACTGTCAAAGTCGAGTTTAAACAACATAGATCAAGATTTTACCCAAATTGGCAATGTGATAATTCAAAAACATATAATGGTTAGACCAAATATTAGCATATGATACATTTGTAATAGATGGAAATATAGCAATTATTTGTATCCCAATATGGACCTTTCCTTAAGGTCCAACCCACTCAACTAAGAAGACTCATCTAACTGAATAAAATCTCAATCCAATCAGCTCATTAAAGCTATGATAAATTCTTATTTATTTCTTGTTCAATGGAACATTTCAACCCCTCCATGGAGAGATATGGAGCCTGGTTGGGGTTGTTGTTCTCTTTATTCAAAGAATGAGAGATATACTATGGTTACTATTTAGGCTTTATTTTTGGACCTAAGGAAATGGAATTTTCAGATAGTAGTTATTTGTGCATATGTTATTATTGATTATGGAAGACACATTACTATGGCACTACTCTCTGTGTTCAACCAACCTTTCCATGGGAGCTCTTCTAGCGAGACACACAAAGAACATGAGAAATTCAACCTTCTATTTTAGTGGTTCTATTCCATTGCTGGCTTTAGTGCACCATTGTTACAATAAAAATGAGAAATTCAACTTTGTGTTTTAGGGGTTCAATTCCATTGTTGGGTTTACTATTGTTGCAATAAAAATAATTAAATGAGATTTATGTTTTTTAAGAACCAAATTATTGGGGAAATCAAGAAATAAATGAGATATGTTTCTTACATAATGGATGCAAATCAAGAACCAAAACATTCATAATGAGTTTTCTACTTTATTTTTATTTAGTATTTATATAGGGAAATATTGTGATATACCCACCAAGATTTTTTAGAAGAGAAAATAATTTTAAATTACATCATATTTATTTATTATTTTTAGCTAAATTTTAAATTTATTTGATTACTAATTAGTGTTTAAGTATTTGTTTCTAACTATAATATTACTCATATTACTCACTGAAACCACAAGTGAAGTGCTTAGGAGCTTAAATCATGATGCAACTGATGTATGACCTTTGACTTAAAACACTAAGTAATTAGATATTTGGTTTAACATAAAATAGGAATTCATAGAAATTACATGATATTTCTTCAATGGTTTATAAAAAATGATCAACTTATTCTATTGATGTTCAAATAATAACTTTTAAATGTAAGAGCTCATTTTTTAGATGTTCATCCTGCAATAATAAAGTCATTTCTTAGCTTCTCTCATATTGGTTTAAATAACCATCAAAGGTGTTTGTGTGAAAATTGGGCCAGACAGATTCCTATCATTTGGGAAAAGGAAGTGTTAGACAATTGTTGAGCAATATCAGTGAAACTTGCTTGCTGGATTGCAACAAATACATTGATGGAGGAAACAATGAAGAAATGCATGTTTGTATGGGTAGAAATATGATGCAAAAAAATAAAATTGTTAGAGCTAGACAAGCATGCACTATTATGCATATACTCAACATCCAAAGAATGAATTTGTTAAACATACATGGTGAACGAGAGAGAATATGAAAGATAAAGCTTGCAATACAATTTTATTAACAATTTGATATACATTTATAGTACATTTGGTGAGCGTTGGGATTCATATCCCAAGGTCTCTTGGACTGCTTAGTCTATTCGGCTTCCACACTAACCCATTAGGATTAGGTCTCCAAAATTCCCCCCCTTAATCCGAAGGGTTATGTATGAGTCCAAGAAAAGAGCTATAATACAAAAATGTGCAAAAATGTAGGGCAGCACTAGGCTGAATGTGCTCTATGAAATGTTGGTATAATAGGCAGTGGTTTAAGGATGGCCACCAACACTGGAATGCTTAATGCAGTTCCCGGAACTCTTCCAAAACTGGTAAGAAGCTGAAGTATTATGCTAGAGGAAGTGATCCTATTGTTTTAAAGAGGGAAACCTTCAACCATAAAAGGGAGGCCTCACCCCGCATAATAGGTAAAACTTCAACCTCAAAAGGGAAGTCTCAACCTGTGATGGTTTAAGGATGACCAACAACTCTGGAATGCTTATGCAATTCCTGGAACTCTTCCAAAACTGGCAAGAAGCTGGAGTCTTCTGCTAGAGGAAGTGTTCTCAATTTTGTTCACATAACTCTTCCAAAACTGGCAAGAAGATGAAGTATTCTGCTAGAGGAAGTGATCCAGATCGCCAACTAAAGGCATGTTCAGGCATCTTTGTCTCTGGCTACAACTCTGAAACTGATGTGGCAGGTTGTGGCTCAGGCTCGCTTGATGTGGCTTTGAAGCTTGTAGATGACCATCATTTCCCCCCCTGTCAGATACATGGTGAGAAGATGGAAAAAACTCAGCTGCAAGACTGTTCAATATTCTGGAACAAGTTCTGACATGTGTTTGGAATATCTTCTTGGCTGTTGATGCCCATTGCCAAGAACCGATCCATCCTAGATGAATCTTTGTTCTTGCAGGAAGTTTGTTTTTGAAGCATCTATTAGAAGAATGACTGGTTTTATGATAGTGCTTACATGGATGAAGATCAAAACAATGATCTTTCATATGGCCAACTCGATCACAGTGTTGGCATTTAACGATCTATTGTTGTTGTTGTTGTTGTGGAAGAGGGGCAGAGTCTGGAACAGCTGGAGTTGAACTGTCATAAGGAGTAGGTGAACTGTCATTCATGAAACTAGCACTCTGAAACTTAATGGGCTTGGCATAGTCTAGAATATGAAAGGACAAGTCCTTGTCATATCCAAGACCGGTTCTGTGCTTGTTGTGGACAAGCTGTTCCCAATGTCTGATGATGGGCTTGGGAAGTGCAGACTGATTTTCTGCATCTGCATGTACAACTGCTGCTTTATTTGGATGAAGAGGAACATTATTGACTTGTTGTTTATGGGAGTCTGTTTCAATGTTCTGAACAAGAACAGGTTCAGAATGGTGTCTATTTTGATGTAGCTCTTCTTGCTGTAGCTGTGATTCAAGCTGCAAAAAATCAATCTTTTCCTGTGCATTTTGTAGACATGTTTGAATTTCTGAGAAAAAATCCTTGCTGATTTTGACTGTATTATTCATATTACAGAGTATTAGATTGTCCACTAACTCTAATATTGCACTAATTGGAGCCATTTTTAATCCTCAAAAATAGTGAAACAATGAGGAAAAGTGACGCAGGGTTAGGCCTGCAATACCCACGATCAATAATATCTAAAACAAAGAAGAATGCATCCCAACATTTACCGAATCCAAAAAACTTCAATCACTAGCCAATTCATACTTTCTCATTTCAACTTGCAGAAGCTTTCCAATATATTTTCAAATAGGGATATAAGCAACAATTTCGTCCACCGGAGAGCAATCAACTTTGGGTGTCAGCTTCAAATTTGTCTGCACATAAGAGTCTACTTCAACTGTCTACATATAATTGATTAAATCCTGACAAATTTCATCTCACAATGACTGAACAATTTTCATCTCAGAATGACTATATGTATGAATGCATGTTTCAATCTTTGCAACCGCTGCCTGAAGGATTCTCACCATAGTTGATTCACAACCAGTACAGAATTGAGCACAATACCATTCATGACATTCAGTGGTTATATAACCAAGGTATCAGGGAATTCTATCATTTGCCTGTAGCAGAAGGGATTCCCGGAAGTGGCTCTTCACTTTGTCAAAGATGAGAAGACACATTTCAACTTAGAAGTGGAGAGTGGAAATATGAAATTGCTGTTGCTTCAGAGAACAAAGAATTTTGAAAGACTTTCATTTTTGTATCTTATTACAGGCAATATTGATAAGTTGTCAAAGATGCTGAGGCAAAGAGAGGACTTGGAGGATCTGCTATCTTTGTTGCTCGCAATCGATTTTCCGTCCTTGACAAGATTCATAACCAAGTGATGATAAAAAATCTCAAAAATGAGGTGACTAAGAAGTGTAGTCTTCCAGCAACTGTAGATGCAATCTTTTATGCAGGAACGAGAAACCTTCTTTGTAGGTCAGAAGATAGAATACTCCTCTTTGATCCACAATAGAGGATTGTTCTTGGGGACCTCTATACTCCATTTGTGAAATAGATTGTCTGGTTAAATAATATGGAAAATGTAGCTTTGCTGAGCAAACATGCTATCATCATTGCAAGCAAGAAACTCGTACACAGGTGCACTCTACATGAGACTATTCATGTTAAGAGTGGTGCTTGGGATGACAATGGTGTTTTTATTTATACAACCTTGAATGACATTAAGTATTGCCTTCTGAATGGAGATAGTGGCACGCGGAAATGCTAAGCTTCCTGCTATGGAGATGACCAAGTGGTTTGACACTAACTACCACTACATCGTTCCAGAGATTGGACCAGAAATTAAATTCAAGTACGCTTCACACAAAGCTGTGCATGAATACAAAGAGGCTAAAGAGACTAGTATTGAGACGGTACCTGTCGTCGTAGGTCCCGTGTCATACTTGTTGTTATCAAAGCCTGCAAAAGGTGTTCCTAAAACATTCAACCTTCTTTCTCTGCTTGATTCAATTCTGCCTGTCTACAAAGAGGTCTTTTCCTCAGACAGTAGAACTTCCCAGAGTTCGCCGTGAATACAAGTCAAACAGGATTTCAGAAGCAGATTACATTCAGTCCATTTAGCAGGAAATTGCAAAAGTGGTTATGTTGATCAGCGAGATTCATCTGAAGAGTATTTGTCATCTCGTGAACCAATCGATGAAGGGCACTTAAAAATAATTTATTTGATAGTCTACACACAATCAATCACCAAACCTGTGACAAAAATACCCTTGTGAATTAAAGAACGATGTCATATAGACCTGCAGGTATTTCCTGGACTTGCAGAATTGTGGCACTGATCTTGTGAAAAAATATTTTTGATTTGTGACAAAGATATCCTTCTTGACGGCTTCTATTTACAAAAACACCCTGTTGTAATGGTCCACACAACATATATATGCTTCCATTATATATCCATGGCAAGTTATTAAGGACAAGTCTCGTATGCATATATTGCACTTAGCATAGGCAAGATTCATCGCCACACATGTATCCCCTACTCTCGGCCGGTATATGTGTATGCAACGCTTTATATATGTATCGCTAACCATGGCTCTGGTATATACATACCTCCGCTCCCTCCATCTAGGTTCGATATATATATATATGTCACAAATAAGCACACGTATAACAGGTTAATAGAACCTTCTTCCCAATGTCGATACGCTTTTGTTAAGCCACTCCGATCCGCTTGAGTTGCGCCAGAATTTAAATACCACCAATTCACTTAGCACAGAAACATGGGCATGTCAATGAGTTTCTAAGGAGACCATTCGAAGCTGCAATCGGGTCTGGTGATACACACAGGTTTATCTTAAATCACTCCTCAAATTCGGCTCTCTTACAATATAACTCCCTTCTAACCACCACAGTCTTTATGAACAGAGCACTAATAATGCCACGATGTAAGTCTCATACGAACAGTCATAAAATTGACCATGCGCCCTTTAACTTTAGGCGTTCCTATGTTCTTTGTCAGGCAGTATTTCTTGTCAGAGAGCGTTTCTCATTTCCTTCAGGCAGACAACGTTACATATTAAGACAACTCTGAGATGCCAGGCCAGCGTTATATATTAAAACAGCTCTGAGATGCCAGGCCTGCGTTATATATTAAAACAGCTCTAAGATGCCAGGCCAGCCTTTAATAATGAGGTGCAGCGCAGGTGTGGCAGAGGCAGCGTACTGTATGGAGCAGATAATGGAATATGGAGCAGAGCTCAAGTATAGTGTAGGGATGGCAGAATTAATGGAGCGTTACAGAAGACTAGGCCAGCTCTAGTCAGCACTATTCAAGGCAACTCAGACCAGTTTCTCAAGGAAAACAGGCCACTCATCATGGCTCTGATACCATGTTAAACAGACATGGTGAACGAGAGAGAATATGAAGGATAAAGCTTGCAATACAATTTTATTAACAATTTGATATACATTTATAGTACATTTGGTGACCGTTGGGATTCACATCCCAAGGTCTCTTGGACTGCTTAGTATGTTCGGCTTCCACACTAACCCATTAGGATTAGGTGTCCAAAAGAATTAAACATGAGGGATAGTGATGGACTGCTTGCTGGCTCTCATGATAGTCTCCCTAATTTGATTGAAATATCTTCAATATCTGCCTCTCTCTCCCTTGTATAGCCTCTGAGATCATCTGTAATTAAATTAACCATTTCATTCCTTTATAAAATTCACAAGCCTCTCCAATTCTGTCGGATTGGGATCAAGTCCTTTGAACGCACAGCTATGGATGAGGAACAGACAAACATGCACTGCTACCACGCACACAGAATATATATATATATATATATATATAATATATATTTATTATAATATATTATATATATATATATATATATATTTATTATATATATAATATAATGTATATATAATGTATATATATATTATATATATATATATATATATATATATATTATATATATATATATATATATTCTCTATAATATATGCGCACAACAATTATAATGCGAAACTTATAGTCCATGCACACAGAATATATATGCGCAGAGCAATTGTAATGGGAAACTTATAATCCACCCGAGGCGATATAATCCAGGGCGATATATGGATATGCGCACAGCTGTTATAATGGAAAACCTATAATCCAGAGTAGATATATAATCTATGGTGATATATGGATATGCACACAGCAAGTTAAAGAAAACAAGATTGCTCCACTAACCACACAGTCATGAGACTTATGGCGAGTGCGCCCAGGCCAGCAGTTATACGCACAACAATTATACGCACAGTTCCTAAAGTGACAAAGGGATTCATGGACTATCATAAAATCGATTGAAATCAATTAATTAAAAATCCTGCTGTCCATACAAACAATGCACAACGAATTATATGCAGTTTAACTATTATTGTCTATGACTATACACAACCTCCAATCGCCTGAAGAACACACAGTTCCAATCTTAATAGCCCAATACACAAAACAACATGCAAACTAATTTAAAAGCCTTTTTTTAAACCGTGGAGCTGGCGGATTCTATTCAACCATTTTAATACTTCTCCCATACAATATATTACCTAACTCTATTTTCATACATTAGAGAAAGTTCTTCACCAAAGTCTTAATGTCACCCTTCTGACTCCTTGGCGGCCAAGTCACTATTTTTTTTTTCATATCAATAGCTGCCTTATTACAAAAGTAGCTATACATACAAAAGTAGCCATACATAGCAAATTAGAGCTTTTTCTTTGTTTTTTTACAACTAGCCTAGCATGCTTTATGCTAAGCATATTTAGAAAATATGGCATGCTTTTATTCCTTATCTAGTTCCTAATTTTAACTAAAAAGACATAGAAACAGCATGCAAAGGATCCCACTCCTTGCCTGTAGATTTTTTTTTTGATTTTGTGGAATAAATCAGAAGTCAGATGCTCCTGCATCAGATGGAAGTTTTTCAGATGCTCCTGCATCAAATGGAAGTTTTTATCCTTAAAGATTGTAGACTACATTTAAGTGTTGGAAGTGATTTTTGAATATGATAGCTTCAACTCTTTTTCTAGTGCAATTGACAGAAATGATGTTAACTCTAATAAAATCACAATGAAGACTAAAGAACATGGTGCATTACCATAAAGAACATCATATGAAGGAAGTATTGTTTATCCATTTAGTCCCCAAATCTTGGCTGGTGGGATATTGGTGTACACTTTTAGAATTTAACCAAAATAAATGTTGAGAAAAATCAAGAGAAAGATGAGCCATATGTTTGCTTTGTGTTGAAGTGGAGAATATATACTTGCAGCAATGGAAAACATTGGTAAAAATTTCACATGGAAAGTGCACCCACATTAGAGGGTTAAACAGGTGGGAACCAACCTCCCATTTGAGTCTTACTATATGCCAATCAACAAAAGAGAATCTTTTGTACTAAATGCCAGTCAAGAGGCATATACCTTTTTTCTTTTTGAAGTGCCTTTTAGTGTAGTTGGAGTAATCATATCCGTTGAGCTCATATCACATGCTGGAATATCTTTTGATATTTATGCCAGATTTGGAAGTTTGCCAACTCTTCACAATTTAAATTACGAGATAAATGTTTTAGCTGGGGTGGAAAGTTCATTTTTCACTACTATAATTGGTTAAAGTAAGCATAAAAGGATTCATTTAAATATCATCTACCCATGGGATGGGTGTTTGGTGCCTAGGATTAGGGCTCCATGGAGTTTTCAATCCATATGCTTATGCTTGGAGCACAATTTCATGCTTAGTGTGATCTTATTGTTCGTATTGAAACAATGTAATAAGTTTATTCTGGACATTGTGTTTAAATTGAAATATGTTATTATCATATTCATTAAATAATCCATAACATGTTAGTATAATACCACAAGAATCAACATAGGTAAGCCAAAGCATGCAGCATCAACATAGATAAGCCAAATCACCCAACATCATACAATTTTAAGAAATGAAAAAGAATAATAATAACAAATTGTAATTGTTCACAAAACATTTTATTTCTTTTATTTTGAAGTTTACAACTATAAAAAAAATCATAGAAAAATATGGTCTAGTTGTAAACCCATTTCCATAAAGTGAAGAAAAAGACAACATCATGCTGAACAAAAGAAACCACTTCCTCTTCATTTGCATGCCTCTTACAATTCTTATGTGATGCCACATCTAGATAGAGTGAAAATATCAAAATCCATCATTAAAGTTTCTGGCCTTTCACCTCTGTGTGTAGATAGAAACCTCTTGGGCCATTCACTTCTGTAAGTAAGTGAAAATACGAGCAGCCATCAACCATCATTGAGGCTTGAAGCCCCTCACCTCTGTGTGAAAGTGGAAATAGGCCACCCATACACCCATGAATATAGTTTTAAGAAAGGCAACCATGATTCGTTGTTGGTAGCATAGGGATAATCATTTTCTAGTTGAGGAGTTTGCAAATACATAACAATTTGGATAAAGTTTTGGCAACCAAACACCCTAAAGTCAACTTACAGATTTATTTAAAATGCTAATAGTAACAAGTTTTGCTTTAGCTAAAATTCTCCTACTATAATAAGTTTTGCATTTGAATTTATGACGAATGAGAAAGAAAAATAAAAAAAATTAAGAGGTTAACATGAACATTAACCTCGAGAAGGGCCCCCACTGGGATTTGGGCAAAATCACTAGGTCAAAATGGTGCCATGAACCAATATGCACGTGATATTCTTATGTATTTTTCATATTCACATATTATGTTAACATTGAATTGTCATTAAAATTTTGTGTTCAAACCCTTTTTCACACCTATTCACAGCCACTAGATTCCCAGGGTGAAGGTGATTCTCCTAGTGGAAGTGGGTGTTTTCCTTGTAGTCAACCTGTATTCTGGTTTTCTTGCCTCATACTTCCATGAGGCACTTGAAATTGCTCACATTTACATGAGGAAGCTGAAAATTGCTTTAGAAGATTGACTATTAAGAGAGATATTACTATAAAACTAGGACTTTCAAGCATAATTTTTAGGATATTTTGCAATGTTGAAGGTAACTCCCTAATTAGTGGTGGCTTTCCACGGCCAAAGTAATATGTCTAGGTTGAACCAAGTCTCCCTACTCTGGACAGGTTCTTAGATTTTGAGCCCTAACCCACCACTTTTTGACAAATTAAAGATCAAGATACCTAAGAAGTACAATCCTTATACCTAAGAAGTAAAATTAGTGAGTTCCATAGTAGAGAATTACCTTCTATAAGTTTCTTATTTTTCAATTGAATTTGTAGTAGATAGCCATACTTCATTTTCTTAGAAATTCTGGAACTGCACTCTATAAGTTTCTGCTTTTTCAATTGAATTTGTAGTGGACTGCCATACTTCTTTCTCTTCTAAATTAGAAAGGATTGAGCTGAGTCAGTAAGGTCCTTTGGGAGGACTAAACCTCAAAGTCTAGTAGAGTTTCCAACATTACTAAGTCATTTGAGAAGAAGACAAGACTAGAAGCACCCTGTGTAGATGGTGTAGAGTTTCTTACCTTAAGAAGTCATTGGAAGAGAAGACATCCTATGTAGAATTAGATGGTGATAGTGCAAGAAAATTAGTGTGGAGCCTAGAGAATATTATGAGTTTATTTGTAATAAAATTTTATTTTTAAATGGGGATTAGTGGCTCCTACCCCTGACAAATAGATTACATGCTAACATCTAGTTACATAACACCATTAGTGAGATAATATTAAAATAAACCCAAGGTATTTTAAGTACAAAATGATAAAGAATTTTATGTTTTGAATTAATGCTAGCTATGAAATTAGCATTAATAGATCTCTAAGCTCTCACTTGTGATTTTATTATAAAGTCTTCTCACTATATGTGATCTTAACTCGCAATAAGACCTCAATGTATATCAACCAATGAAATGTTCAACAATTAAAAAAAAAAATTAAGAAATTTTAAAAACCATATTGTTATTTGAAAAATGGATGGTTGTATACCATGCCATTGGGCAGGTTTAATAAGAAGGTAAAACCCTAGGTGGTACAACTACAAACAAAGCCTATTCATTTTCAGAATCTGCTGATTTCATAGATAACATATTAAAATGGTAAAGACTTAGAATTGGCTCCTTCCTATGGCATCGACACCCATCTAATTACCTACCTCCTACAGTAATGACTAGCAGGTGAAAGGGTCCTGCGATAAAGACATACCTTATTGGCCCCCTTCAAACCAACTTCAGATTGTTTGTTACCAGGTCATGAGTAAGTGTAGTTTTGTGCATCTCTGATGGCGGGTTATCCCATCCCTACACTATTCTTCAAAAATTCCATTTTGTTGAACTTGTTGAATAATAAAGGCAAATCAAAATCAACATGGACGTCTAAAAGTTTTGTGGTGCACCCCTCTAATGCAGATGAGGATGATTTATTAGTGGTGGACTTTGAATCTATGGCACATCCTATATCTACGCTAGAAAATGGACAAGGTAAACGTCTAAATGGCATCGCAATTAATAGATGGTGGTTGTAGTAGGTCCGCGTCTAAATGGCATCACAATTAATAGATGGTGGTTGTAGTAGGTCCGCCTACTATTACGTCTGCCCGTTAGGTTTACTAGGTATTCTCCTATTTTCAAAAGAGAGGAGATGACTCTTATTAGCTTTAGGTCTTAGAAGTAAATCCCATTCCTTTTTTTTTGTAAGGATTTATCCATGGCGATATCCTATTTGAAAACCTCTAGCTGTGACAAGCTACTACAATTTGAGTTATAAGTTGTATGTAGAACGTTGTTCAAAGGTAGAGCTAGTGGTGGAATGATATTTGGATTTTATTTTTCTTTTTTGGATGGATGGACACAACTTACTATAGTGCCTTTTACTTTCTTAGGTCCTTTGCTCTTTTTTTAAAAGAATGGGACACTAGAGTTCTTCTCTCTTGGAGATCAGTACCTAACCTATTGCACCTTACCTCATTTTTCACCTTACTACTATTTCCTTCTCCCTCTGTATCAAATAATCAATCAAGCTCTATCATATCACCACCTGTTGTTGATGTTGGCCATGCAAGGACTTATCCATTTTGAAGTGCTCCTACACTAAAATATCCAAAGGGACTAGTATAACTCATTTGCTTGGAAAGCAAAAAGACAAGAATATGATTGACATCAAATGGGTCCTAACAAAAAGGTAAATTACTATGGATAAGAGAAAAGGGTATATTGGTGTGTAAAGGATATGCTCAAGTTAATGGTTTTCACTTAAACATTTGCTAACAAAATGTTTTGGGTTTGCATGCTTCAAAACTTCAAAGTTTATCAAATAGATGTCAAGTTAGATTTTATAAGGAAAATTTAGCAGAAGAGATATATGTTAAACTAAAAGAACAGTAGAAATCATAGAAATCACATAAGAGAAATTTTTGGTGCAGGCTTTTTGAACCAGCAAGTGTGGTTCATCATCAGTAGCAAATGATGATGAACCACGCTTGTTGGTTCCAAAAGCGTCACCTAAAAATTTTCTATATTGTGGTTTCTAGTTAAAGAATTTGCTTAATTCTTTATATATCACGGAAGACTCAATACACAAAAACAAAAATAATGTTCACTAGTTATAAATGAAAACAATAAGTACATATTAAACAATTAAAAATACTTATATGAAGTAAAATATTGAAAATACATTTTATTTTTCCAAACAATTCAAAATACTCACATGGATCACATTTTTGCACTAAAAGTTCCAATTCTCCGAAAAGAAACCTGAAATCTCAAATAAAACCAATGTAAGTGTACCTCTAACAATACCAAAAAAATTATATTGGTGAGAGTAATTACTCTCAGTAAAAGCTCCAATAAAGGCACTTCTTCTTGGAACAAATTGCATCTTGAAGATTCTTCACATGTAGGATCCATTGGCTTATCTTCTTCACAAATGGGACCAAAAGGACACAATATATTTAGTTGTTTGTTATTTATATAGCCATTAAAACATAATATTTAGAGCCAATGGCTCTCTTTTCCCTTATGGTAAGAGCCAATGCCTCTATTTTCCCTTCACAGTCTCTTCTTGAAGCACAGTGATATTTGTTTTATAAATAAATTTATTTGTAAAAACCCTAAAATTTTGAAAAGGTAGATATCTCATGTGAATTTGAATGAGTCTCATTTACTTAAATGACATTTAGAAACCACTTTATTTTAGAAGTCCTTTGGTGGTGGCCTTGAACTAATAGATTTTTTAAATTACTTGGTCAAAAGGTAGATAAAAATTTATAAAGTAATGTGATATGTGTATTTGTCCCCATTTATTTAGCATACTCCTTAGTTTATTTGTTATATGTATTATATTGGTGTTTTTCTGTCAAATATGCCAAAAATGGAGGGATTTGTTGGTATGATAACTCTGACTTCTTAATTTTCCATAAATTAAGTGAATCAAGACACACTCAATCCATATATGCTCTCGAAAATCCATTTTAAACAACATAGACTAGCACAACCACATTAAAAATATTAATGTGGTTGATATAGCACAAGGGTTCATTTATATCTACCATATATTACAATAGAAATAATAATATAAAAAAACTATCAATAAAATTATTATTTTATAATTATATTAATATATTATATCTATATATAATGATTTATTTATAAAAATTTTTCTTAATATTAATGTTATTTATTATTATTTAATTTCAAATTAGGTAATATAAATATGAACCCTTAGATTAATAAAAGTAAATCTAGGGATAATAAACCCAATGGATTAATACTTAAAATTCCAAGGTTTATATTCCCCTCCACTTTTAGTATTAATCCCTTGGGTGTATTAATCTAAGGATTCACATTCCAAGGGTATAATATTAATCATAGGTTTATAGTATTAATCATTTACGTTCAATATAAATCATGGTCATTTAAGGATTTATTTACCTTTGATTTATAATATAACTCCATTGGGTTTATAATACCTTAGGGTTTCAGTATTAACCCTTCGGTTCATAATATCAATCCCTCACATTTATAAATTTAAGGGTTTGTATTCCTAGGGTTTAATACTAAAACCCAAATAGATTACAAACCCAAGGCAATAATATTAACCCAATGAATTAATACTGAAAACCCAAGGAATTATAAGCCTAAGGGAATAATATTAAACCCTAAGCATTAATATTTTAAACCCAAGGTATATAAACCCTAAGATAAATATTATAAACTCTAAATAAACATGGTTGAGAATGATTTATTTTCACAATGCGAGGTTGGACCATGGTTGAATGTTTATTTTAGGGTTTATGATATTTATCTTAGGATTTATATACCTTCACTTTAAAATACTAATTCCTTGGGTTTAGTACTATTCCTTTGGGTTTATAACGCCTTTTGTTTAATACTAAAATCCCAAGGAATTATAAATGCTAGTGAATAATATTAAACCTTAGAGATTAATGTTAATTACAAACCCTATGAATAATATTAGACACTCACAATATAAATCCTTAAGTTAATAAACCCAAAGAAGTGATATTATAAACCCAAGAGAATAATAAACCCAAGGGGTTAATAGTAAAACCCCAAGCTATTATAAAATCAAGGGCAATCCCTTGGGTTTATCATATCAATGTCATGGGTTTATTAATCTAAGGGTTCATATTCCAAGTGTATAATATTATTCACAGGGTTTGTAATTAATATTAATTTCTAGGGTTTAATATTATTCCTTAGTGCTTATAATTCCTTGGGTTTTTAGTATGAAACCCAAAGGAAGAAAATTAAACCCAAGGTATATCAAACCTAAGATAAATATTAAATACCCTCAAATAAATATGGTTGACCATGTCAACAATGCTCCAATTTCGCATTGTGACAATGACTCTCTCAAAATGAAAATCAATCATTGTCAACCATGTTTATTTTATGGTTTATATACCTTGGGTTTATAATATGTTGGGTCCCTATAGCACTAGTGATTACCCCATTACTATTGTAGTTGTACCCCTTATTAATATTGTTGTGCCCCTATTGTTCCCAGATTGTTATTACTGTGCCCCATAGAATCCCTCTATTGTTATTTTTGTGGCTTTATATTATTATTGTTAGGCCGGCTGGGTTATATTGTGACTCCTTAGACTCCTATATATAGAAAGGAGGTTTTATCATTTGAATCATCCAAGAATTGTTCATTTACATAATGTAAAGGAGGTTGCCCCCTCCAAGAGGCTGAATTTTAAGGTGTTGATCTATCTTTTCTATCTTTTATTGAGCTTGTTTCATAACATTTGGTATGAGAGCTTTGGATTCTAGGGTTTCGCTGCTCCAAATAGGTCATCGTGGCATTTTCGCTATAACTTTTGTTTCTGCGATGTTTCTGAAGCTAAAAAAAACCCATTTGATAAGACATCGCACTGAATCTCAAGTCTGAATTTCAGAGCTTTCCCGCTATATTTGTGGAGATATGAACTGAGGAAGTGAACTGGGGAAAATTGTCATAACGTTCTCTCTAAGGATCAGATTGACATTTCGTCAGAAGTTACAGAAAGAGGACAGACTGTAGTTTCTTGTATATATTTTTTAGAGCCAAAGGTCAAAACAGGGACACACGGCACGTCACACAAGTTCGCTCTACTGAATTAGTCTATAATCAGGCAACTGTGGGAGATTTGGCATAACTCTTCATTGGAGAATCCAATTGGGGTGAGACTAGTGGCATTGGAAAGAGGACACCAAGGGCTACCGTAGAACATAATTTAAAAAATGGATGATCTGAAATTACAGAGATACATCAGAGGCAATATCGGGCTCCTACAAAGTGAAAAAAGGTGTGTATATTTTTTTAAATGTTTGCTTAAGCTTGGTTTGAAAAATTATTTTGAAGCAATTAAAAGGGCATAGTGAAGAATTATTATCAGTAATTGATGCCCCGAAGAAATAAAATGGAAACACCTAGTAGGCAACCTGAAAGCTCTATCATGACTCATGAAGAAGAGGAAGAAATGCAACATGATATATCAAAATTACGAGACCAAGTGCAACAAGTGTCACTTGCACAAAAAGAAACAAAATCTAAGATGGATTGTTTAAAGAAAGGTGTAGAAGCTAAGATGAATGATGTGGAAGCTAAGATGGATGATTTGACGATAGATTTGAAAACAGATATGGAAGAATTGAAGATAAATATGAATAAGTTGCTACAAGAAAGGGTCACTAAGGGTGAAAGGGTAGTAAAGGAAACTCATGATGAAAACAAAAGAAATGTTAGTCATGATTCCATAGACTCTAATGTTGGATCGAAGACCCACCATTTTCCAAAAATCAATATGAGGAAGTTTGATGGCAAGGATCCTGCAACATGGATATTATAGATGGCGCAATTTTTCGATCTCAATAATGTGCAAAACACACAAAATGTACGTATGGCAACTTTATATTTGGAACCAAATCAGT
>APFE030191211.1:98037-144693 GCA_000404065.3 Pinus taeda
TGTTAATTTGTGTAATGTAAGGGAGGTTTCCCCCTCGAAGAGGCTGAATTCTAAGGTGTTGATATATCTTTTCTATCTTTTCTTGAGCTGGTTTCATAACATAATATTAATCCCTAGGGTTTAATATGATTCCCTTGGGTTTATAATTCCTTTGATTTTTAGCATTAATCCCTTGGATCTATTATCCCTTCACTTAATATTATATCCTTGGGTTTTAATCCCTTATGGTTTTAGTATTATACCTTAGGAATATGAAACCTTAGATTAATAGACCTAATGGATTGTTATTAGAAACCCAAGGGAATAATAAACCCAATGGGTTAATACTAAAACCTCAAGGTAATATAAACTGAAGCAACTATTATTATTAAACCTAAGGGGATAATATTATAAATACAAGGCATATAAACCCTTGGTTGACCATGACATATATTGAAGCTAAGGGATTAATATTACAAACCTATGAATAATATTATACACTAGGAATATGAACCCTTAGAGTAATATACTGAAGGGATTTATATTATAAACCCAAGGGACTAATATTAAAAACCTAATGGATTGATGTTTTCGATATTATGGTTGACCATGGTTGACCATGATTGATTTTCATATCGATATAACCTTTGTCACAATACGACGTTGAACCATGGTTGATTTTCATATTGCGATAATATTTGTCATAATTTTAACCCAAGAGATTAATATTAAAAGCCTAAGGGAATAACATTAAACCTCATGATGAATATTAAACCCTAAAATTAATAAATCTAAGATATTAATATTATAAACCCTATATTTAATATTAAACCCTATGAATGTAAAACCTATGATTATAATTATAAACCCAAGGAATTTATATTATAAACCTAATGGATTTATAAACCAAAATATTTACATTAACCCTAAGATTAATTATAAATCCTATGAATAATATTATATCCTAGGAATATTAACCCTTAGATTAATAAACCCAAAGGATTCATATTATAAACCGATGACACTAATAAATGCAAGGCATTAATACTAAAAACCCAAAAACCGAGAGGATTTATATTGTCAACCCAAGACATATAAACTCGTAGATAAATATTATAAACCCTTAGATAAATATTATGAACCCTGAAACAAACATGGTTGACCATGGTTGATTTTCAGACTCACACAATCTTTGTCACGATGCGATAGTTGACCATGGTTGACCATGACTGATTTTAATATTGAGAGAATATTTGCCATAATACAACATTGGACAATGGTTGACCATGATTGAATATTAAAACCTAGGAACATAAACCCTAAAATTAATAAACACAAGGGATTAATATTGTAAACCATAGGCTCGATAATAAACCTAAGAATACAAACCCTATGATTAATATTATAAACCCATGGAATTTGTATTATAAACCCAATGGATTATCAACCAAAGAGATTTATATGAAACCCAAGGATTAACAATTTAAATGTATCAATAATATTATACGCTATGGATATGAACCCTTCGATTAATAAACCCAAGGGAATGATATTATAAACCATGGGGATTGATATTATTGGTATTCATATTGACCATGGTTGATTTTCATATTGATACAATCGTTTTCACAACGTGATGTTGGACGATGGCCAGCCATGGTTTATTTTCATAGTGAGACAAACTTTTTCAAAATGTGACATTAGACCATGGTTGACCATGATTGATTTACATTTGAGAGAATCTTTGTGAGAATGTGACGTTCGACCATTGTTTACCATGGTTGATTTTGGTATTTAGAATCTTTGTCAAAATGTGATGTTGTACCATGGTTGAGCATGGCTTACACAATGTGACATTCAACAATTAGAGAATATTTGTCATAATGGGACCACGGTCTAACGATCATTAACCATGCTTGTCAATGGTCTACCATGGTTGATTTTCAAATTGAAACAATATTTGTTACGATGTGATGTTGGACCATAGTTGACCGTGGTTGACAATGATTAACCATGCTTGACCATGGTTGATGATGGTTGATCGTAATTGATATATGTTGTTGTCCACTTCTGTTGGCATAAGTCATAGTCTATTTGTTATATGTTTTCTACTGAGTTTTGGGCCTATTTTCCCCTGTAATCTATCCAAAATTGAGGAGGGATTTGTTTGAGTGACAAGTTTTAGTTGCTAATTTTGCACAAATCAAGTGAACCAAGACACACTCAATCCATATACGCTCTCAAAATTCTATGTTAAACAACATAGCTTAAGTCCTACCAGAAAAAAATTGGCCATGCTGAAAATTCAAAAGTATATAATTGTTAGACAAAGGTTTAGCATGTCATGCATAGAGTGATATTTTTTATTAAGAAATTTTTTTTTATAGATAAATTTATTTCCAAAAACCCTAAAATTTTAAAAAGGTTATTCATGTGAATTTGAATGAGTCTCATTTTCTTAAATGGAATTTCAAAATCGGCTTATTTTAGAAATACTTTGACCCTCACCTTGAACGAATGGAGTTTTTAGAAAAAATTCCACTTCTCAAAGGTAGATTGGAATTTTTAAATTAACTTGATATGTGGATTTGTCTTCTTTTATTAGCATATTTTCTAATAGAATTTGTCCAAAATTCAAGACGGATTTGTTGGAATCCCAACTTTAATTTGTTAACTCTCCACAAATCCAATGCATGAGCGTTTTTTAGGGTGGTTAATCCATATATTCTCTGAAAACTCCATTTTAAATGACATAGATCGGAATTTGACCAAAACAATTTCAGCTTATTGACACAAAGAAAAAATCCAAAGCTTATAATAGTTAGATAACTCCTTAGCATATCATGGATTTTTAATGGATGGAAGATATTGGTATCCCAATATCCACATATCCTAGGTATATTTAAAGTTGTCATAAATTAAAATTTCTAATTTGAATAATATAGTTCATTTCAGCCTACACCATAAAGACAAGAATATGATTGACATCAAATGGGTCTCAGTAAAAGGTTTAATGATGGCAAATGAAAAGGTAAGAAATAAGGCTATATTGGTGTGTAAACTATATGTTCAAGTTGAGGGAATGTTCTTGGAATTTTCATGCTTAAAAACTTCAAAGTTTATCAAATGGATTTCAAGCCAATTTTTCGTAAAGCAAATTTAAAAAAAGAGGCAACTGTTAAAGAACCATAAGGATGCTAGCTACCAGAAAAGGAAAATGAGAATTTGAATAGTCATTAGTTCTAGGTCTTCAAGTTTTGATGTAGTAAACTCATATTCATGACTGAAACTAAATACAATAAGGAAATGTTAACGAAATTTGGGATCAAAAAATGTGCACCTATTAGAACATCCATGGTCACTTGATGTAAGTTGAGAAAAGATGATGAATCCCCTCATGAAAATCAAATTGTGTACATGTAAATCACTAACAATTTACTATATTTTATAAGAAACGACTCTAATTCAACAACATATATACATGTGGATTTGGTGGTAAGTCCAAACTACAAGAAAATTACAAGTGGAGGATCATTATTTCTTGAAAAATGTCTAGTATCATGGTTTAGAAAGAAACAAACACCAATCTCTCTTTCGAGAGCTAATGTTAAGATAGATTGCATTAGAAACATGTTGTACTCAAACTATTTGGATGAAGTGACTCTAAAGGATATCATGGAGGAATTGCATTAACCAATATCAATCATCTATGATAACACAAGTGTAATCAACCTTTATAATATGTGATGCATTCAAATATAAGATATGTTCTAATCAATCAATACTCCTTAACAGAAAAATTTAAGCTAGAATACATTGCTACCAAGGAATATGTTGTAGACATATTTACTAAACCTCTTTCTAGAGAAACATTTGAATATGTCAAACAAAATATGGGATTCCTATATATCCCAAATCATAATTAAATAAAATGAAAATCCCAATGGAAGTATCACTTTTCCATTCATGTTAAAGGGAAAGAGATTGTAGATAGATGGTCTATATAATAGAAATGCACAAAATGTTTAAGTTTTGGATCAATAAAAGAAGGGGAGATTATTGAATATTGTGTCATCATTGATGTCAGAATTTGAGAGAGACAAAGAATGTCAAATTTATAGCTAGGTTGTTGGAAACATTATTTCCATTGATGTAAAAGATAGAGGGAGACTACAAGTTGTGAAGATAAATATTGTAATTTGAATATTATTGGAAATATTATTTGGATACCTCATTTTTTATGGAATTCCACTATGGATACCATATATGTGAAGGAATTTTTACCCTACATGTTTATCTCAAATGTGAGCATAAGAGATATTGTCAATAATATTATTCTAATACATTTTCAATTTTATATGGATCTCCTTGTAACTCCATAGGAATGAGGAGATATAAAATATTCTATCAAGTTCACCAAATAGAAAGTATACGTTGGTCATTTAGTTTAACAAGTCATCCCTATTATTTTTCCCAAGGAAAAAATCACAATTTTACTCATAATGAGAAAAACTACATGTTGTATATGCTAATAAGCATATGTAGAATAATCATGTCCTGATTTTTGAGGATCTATGATAATCCAGAAGACTAATTTATTGTTTTCTACCTTTCTTTTTTCCACTTTTCACCAACTACTAGTGTTGGGTGTGGATGTAACAATACAAATTTTGTATCTTTGGTAATTGATGGGAGTTCTTTGTGAGAATCAAAGCCTTCTAATCTATGTGTTCTTTTTCTTCCACTAAATTCTTTCCAAGTGGTGTTCTGTTCACTTTTCTACTATGGGATGGATTACCTTGGGAATCAAGCGGTGCAATTATTGATCTCGTCCTTCTATGAATTATTCTAGGTGGTTTGTTCGTTGATTTATGTGGAGTTTCCACGGAGTTCTACTTATTGACATTTGTTGTTGGAGGTGTTTTATGTAGGTTCTTCCTCTTGCGGATCAGATTCCCATGTATCCAAAAACTACCATCCTTTTGGCTTTTGTGTTTAACGTTCTTCCTGTGTTTTTTGTTTTGTGGGCACGCACTTTGTAGATGACCAGCTTGTAGACATATGTGGCATCTAAAGGTTGTATTCTCATAGTTGAGGGCCTGGGACCATTGTTGATTGTTATGATATAGTAGAATGCTACCTAGTAATCCTCGACTAAGGTCTACCTCCATGCAAATTCTGGAAAAGGTGAAGATATCCATAGTGAGTTGATCTCCATCTACTTTTAAGAATTTATCATGAGCATTTCCAATGCACACTAATACTTTGTGGTGAAAAAAATGCAGAGGTAAGTTATATAGCCATACCCACATTGGCACTTTAGAAACCACCATGGTATTTGTGTCAAAATATAAAATCCATGGTGTTATGAAGACACCTACATTACACCAAAACCATGGTCCTTCATGAAGTGCATATTCCTTATCTTTAGTTGTGGCGAAATTAACAATGAAGAAGCATTTTGAGCAAAAGTGTATGTCACAGTTTTCTATCCATATGGAGAAAATCCATTGTCTTAGGGATTCCGGTTCGGGCCAGAATCCATTAAATCTATAGATCACCACTTTAGAGATAAAATCATTATGGAGCTCATTTGCCTAAGGGAGACTAATTGTTAAGTTTGGGATCTAAGTGATCTTCTCCATAATGTAGGCACAAGGAGTGGTGGTTCATTTTTCTATTTGTTTTTTGGGCTCCCCCTTTCCTTTGACTGCATATTTAAAGGTGGCTCATCCTTTAGAGCTTGTCCCAGGACATCCTCCTATAAGTCTCGTAGTGAGTAATATGGTTGAGTCATAACTGATGTTATAATTTTGTAGCTTGAGTTCCTCCTGCAGTTCTTTCCCTGCATATATCAAGAGTTGCAAGCCAGATGGTATACCCATCTTTTCATGTATCCTAAGTTTAATAGTTTTTATCTCCTCCTAGCAACCAATCTTTATACAAACAATTTTCCCTTCGATGGTTCTGATAAAGAGATTTCTCTATGTTCCTTCATGTGGTTTTTTCGAGGGGTCTTGAAGATCCGGTTGAAGATTGTTGACTATAGAGCAGTGTTTTCACCCATCTCTTGGTGCTTGCTTATGATCTAACTCCTTGTGTACTCTGTCTTGTGGTGCCCACAAGGTAAAGCTACGTACAATCCCAAACTCCTACTGTAGCAAATGATTATCTGCCCTATAACATTATGTACATATCACTTCCCTGATATTGTGATCCCAAAATTGATGCACAGTGTAATGCATATTCTAATTTGTAGAGATCTTGCATTGATCTTTAGGTGCTGCCATTAGCAAATTTTAAAGGGTCTTTGGGCTTTCCATTTGCAGGTGAAGATCTTAAATCTAAAGTATATGAAGCAGATTTTTTAGTATTCACTGCGACTATTATTATTTTTGTATCAAGAAGAGTATATCCATAGATCTTCTCTTCCCACACCTTCAATGCATCCCCAAAACTTCCTTTCACTGGGTGTTTGAGGCATAGCATGCCAAGTTGACATCAATTTCCCCAACCTGGTTTCCATTTGCAAATATCACACAATTCTCCATCCATATCATATTTAGAGCAGAGGTTTATGAAGCAAAAGGGAGATTGGGTTGTAGAAATAACAAAATGCCAAGAAAACCCATAATCTACCACTGCTACCTAGTCCTTCAAAACAAATCCCATTCCCTCTATGACATCTTTGCGAAGGATGGTCATGCCATACAGTGAGAGGGCTTCAAAATTTGGATAGAATAAGGGCCGATCTACAAAACAGGGGTCTCAATCAGAAAACTAAAGTCCTAATCTATGGACACTGCCTCACATTAAGGGATGTGAAGCTAGATTAGGGCACAGTGGAAGTCCCTCCAAAAATGGGAGTCATTATCTACACCATATTAGTTTGCATCGGAAAAATGACATGCAAAAAAATTGTATGTATCTTCATAGCTATGGTGGAGTCGTGAGATCCCAATCCTACTCTCTTCATTGATGATTAAGATGACACCATCAAAGAGCCCGAACTGAGAAACCCTCACCATTCTCTCCTTGTATTATTCACATTCACTAATGCTTTCAAGTCATCCCTATTATTAAACACATAATCTATAAATAAATGATAGAACACTTCATTTTAAGCATCTCCATTGAAGAAGAGATATAGTGTGTGCATCAAAATATGGGGAGTACTCTAGAGGTCTTAAAGGTGTAAAAAAAATGTGATTTGTGTAACAAAAAGTTAAGCTTTAGAATTTCACAACTTTTTTTGTAATTTTTCATACCTTGAAACGTAGAGGATATATATGGGAAATATTCATATACTTGGGATAATACATTTACAACCTTCTTCATTGTAATTTCATAGATATTCTCTAAGGAAGTTAAGGTTCCTAAATGCTCGTAAAATATATCTTATTATGATATCTTTCATCATTTGAAGTATTCACGAGATAGATAAGAAATCCCTAGGAATTAATGGTAGAAATTATAAGACATTGCTTCACTCTAATTTCACATATATTACCATGGATTTAGGGTTACTAAATATTATTTAAATCATCTACAAAAATTTTAGTTTAACACTCTTTCTATAATTTTTATTCAGATGTTTCAAATTATAAAATATTGAGGAGATGGATATAGGGTATTGTTGATGATATGGAATGTACGAACAAGAGCTAGGGGGTCTCCCTAGTGTGAAGACCCAATCAGACTTCACTCCTTCTCACATAGGAGCCCCATCACTATAGTATAAGCCCTAAAACCTAAGCATTTAATAACATTTTAAAAACCATTTTGTAAATTTTATTTAAGTGTTTATTAAAAGGATTTATTAAAGTGTTATAAACCCTAAAACCTAAACTCTAAACCCTAACCCAAAACCCTAAACCCTAAGCATTTTATAAAATTTCAAAAAGTGTTTTGTAACTTTTATTTAAGTGTTTATTAATAGCTTTTACTAAAGTGTTATAAACCCTAAACCCTAAACCCTAAATCATAAACCCTAAACCCCAAACCCTAAACCCTAAGCATTTTATAACATTTTAAAAAGTGTTTTGTAACTTTTATTTAAGTGTTTATTGAAAGCATTTACTAAGCCCACAAGGCTTTCGATTGATAGTGAATGGGTGCACTGTTAAGGCACTCCTTGTGATAGGTCACTGTTTCAAATCCCGCGTGGGTGCTTACCTACGAAAAAAAAAAAATACTAAATTGTTATAAATCCTAAACCCTAAACCCTAAGCATTTTATAACATTTTAACAAGGGTTTTGTAACTTTTTTTGAAGTTTTTATTAAAATAATTTACTAAAGTGTTATAAAATCTAAACCTTATATGCTCAACCCTAAACACTAAAATTTTTATAACATTTTAAAACCAAAAACCTATAATTGCATTTTTCCAGGGCTCTCCAAACTAGTGCCTAGAACTTGATGAAACTTTCCAAGAAAATGAATGACCCCAAGGCAAAGCCTCTCACACAAAACTTGATCAAGGGCTTTTCCTAACCTAGCCTAACCATGACATGTATTTTGTCAAACACATAGTAAATATGTATCCTACATGTATAAATAAAATATCTAAGCATAACAGTCTCATACTTATCTGAGATTCACCATGAAGCATTGTTTCCTTATCATTTTAACTACCATTCTATCCATTAGGTCATAGATACATTTTTCATTCATTTACAAGAAAAAAAATGATGAGAGACATATATAGATGTTGTCATAAAACATATACATAACTAGCATAATAGGGATAGAAATATCAATGAAATCATAGCCATATAGACCACATATAATCCATCATAATACTCATAGAAATACTAGGAGAAATAACCTTTCATTAATGATGAAAAATCAAAAATCAAAATCTATCTTCATCCATTCACCCCTGTGCCATATTCGAATCATGAATGTGTGACTCAAACCAAAAGAACCAACAAGGGCATACTTAGGCTAAACCACCTCACCTTCATCAACAGAAACTAGGCTTTACCATAATCCATCACAGATCACTAGGCCAACACAATTAACATTATAATAGGCTTTATTGTGATCTCCACCTGATCACTAAGCCAAACAACCATGGATGCCACCATATTTCTCCACCTACACTGTGAGTAATTTTCCTAGATCCTAGTCTATGAGGCTTTACCTCAATCCAAACCTAGATCACTAGGCCCTAAATAGAGACCCTGGTCTCTTAGATTTTACCTCCAACCACACAAACCACTAGGCCCTAAATAGAGACCCACTCTCCGGGCCTTTCCACATTTCCCAAACTAGCATTACTAGGCCCAACGAAGATCAAACTAGCTCTAGGATTTACCGTATATCTAACATTCATTGGCAAGGATTCCTAGGCCATTTGAGGCAACACAAAATTTGTCTTTACCACAACCCACAGTCTGGTTCAGGGGTTACTAGGCCATGTGTTCTACCGTTTCTAAGATACACCCAACTTGGCTTCAAATCCATCTGGTAATCTAGCTCAACCATAATATGAGAACCCCATCACACCATGCTTATCTGTAAATGGCAAGGCAAGACTAAAATAATTTTACACCTAGCAAAATTGAGGCCACGACAAGAAAAGAACCAAATGCAATACCATGCATGCCAAATCTAGCAAGGAAAACATACATGCAAATCGATACCTACAAAGAATATCATTATAGTCGCTTGATCTTGCCTTTCACTGCTTGCTCTTTTCTTCCCCTTCAATTCTTTTCCTTTCTTGATCCCATGCAAAACCATAGCCAAAAACTTGACCCAAGAGCTTGTTAATTGATCCTTAGAAGCCTTTTTATTAATGAGGCCTCGATTTTCTTCATTTTCCATTATTTTCCTTCAATTTCCTCCTCACATGCAACCTGTGACCTTTCACCTTCTTTTTCTCCTAATTTCCATTATTTCCATAAATAATTGTGCCAAAAATGCAATTTCTCATTTCCAAAGTCTTAGCCATTTCCTTTCCAATTTCCTTAGCCATAAACAACCAAATGAACAGCCCTTAGGATTTATTTCCCAATATTCAGCTTGGAATAAGTGTCCCATCAACCATGGTATTATATATTTCATGATCTTTTTTAACCAGGGCTATTATAGAACCATCCCCCTTGGCAGAAAACCATCATTAGTGTTCAATGAAACCTATAACCAATAAGACTACTAAAAAAAAAAAAAAACATACTTTCCATGGAGCTTTATAACATAGCTCATTGTAGTATTCATGGTAAATGACCTTCTAAAAATGAAAACATCATGGAAACATGACCATATAACAACCATAATGCATATTGGAGCTTTATAACACAACTCATTACGATATTTAAAATAACCACATATACACATATGCACATTTGCTAAATCAGCAAATAAAGGATATGATTCTTGCATCTGTAACAAGGGAATCAAGAGGATCACACCTCTACCCTCGATGTAATACCAGGATTCACCTCCTTCCTAGGAAGTCAAGAGTCCACTACCACAATCAAAGCTACATCCAATTTCCAGCACTACAATCATGTGCCACTTGTCCCCTCAGCGAACAGTTATGACTCATTGTTCTAGGGTGCCCTCCTAATGTGCATATGATTCCACCTAACAATAATAATGATGAAAACCAATATATCACAACCTTCCCTTCTCTAGTATACAAACCAGAATCATATATCACATATAATAATCATATGCCATAGCCATAGATCACACACATAAATAAAACTGAATTAAAATGTTGATACTTAGACTTTCATCCATCCTTAGCTTCTACCTTTGTATTTATTCTATACAAACTTTGAATTAGTTGCCACACCAGAAAAACACCCAGTGCCTTCTCCTCAACCATGCACACATACACATAGTGTGCATCATACACACATAGCTACATATGTCATACAATACCATGCAATACATGCATCTACACTAGTACCATATGTACCATATGTACCACATGTACACACTACCACCTGTACACTATAACCACCTGCACAACATGTGCACAACATCACATGTACATGGCACCACCTGCATAACGTGTACATAATGCCACATGAACACTGCACCACTATACAACATGTACATAATACCACATGTACACAGTACCACACACATGACATGTACGCGACACCATATGTACACAGTACCACATGCACGACATGTACATAGCACTAACTGTACACAACGTCACTTGTACAACATGTACACAACATCACATGCACAAATCAGCACTTGTATAATCATGCACATAGCACCATTTATACATATCTCAGTACAACATGCATGCAACACCACATGTACTTAGCACTTCATATCAAACATGTACATAACATCATCTATACATAGAACTGCATATACAACATCTAGATGCACATAACATCACAAGCACAAAAATAGTACCACACATCCAGAACCACACTATCTCTACCAAGAAATCTTGCTTCTAGTGTGTTATCCATGCTTGTCCTAGCATGTCGCAGACCACAGTGCTTTCATTTCACTGTTGTCTACCTCAATATAACCTATCCATAACATAAGCATAGGAATAATACAAGCATACAATATAAATTCACACTCACATGATATTGAACTCGTATATTTGTCATAACTACTCTTCCCACTTAATTCCTCATAGCGATGAATCTCTTAATGTCATTTTCGTGCTTAAGTAATCATTCCTCCACAAGGACAATCCTTGATGACCCTGTCAAAAAGTGACATAGATACATGGATACATACATACATATACATAAAAATTATCTTAAAAAATCATGATCGTGTGACACAACAATATGCATACATACATATATATACACATTTTTGACATTAATAGTCATGATCCATGATGACCCTGTCAAACATGACATACATACAGACATACATGTATACATATATAAAAATCAACGTAATCATGATCATAACATAATTATCAGATATCAAGGTCAAGGTTTAAGAGAACTTCATTTATTCATGAAACACATGTGCAACATTAAGAATAGTCATTCCCAACATAGCCAAGGCATATAATGCCTGAAATCCATTTACTTTACCTTTTTGGTTACCATTCTCATGTTTGTACTACCACCATCCATTTACCACAATGGACCCGATACGTCCAATCAACTGCCATAGTCTTACCTTGCACTACTCTTACTCATGTACTAAGCTTCATCGAGGTCTTACATCATTTGTTGGGTACCACACAACTCTTCTAGAACCATTACCTTTCCTCTCACTCAAAACAATACCCAAGACTCAAAACATAAAAGGCAATGCCAAGAAACAAGCAAGAAGAAAAACCATGAAAACCATGAAAACCAATAACAACACAACACCACAAAAAAGTGGCATAGTTATGCACTAGACACACGCAAAATCGCAAATCAAGCACAACAATCGCAAAAGACCAAAATAACAAGACTAACATCAAACACCATGACTCAATCCACATGGTTCCCAAGGAAAGCTCAACCTGACCCTTCTTCAAGATTTCAGGGCAACCGCTCTTTCCATGCAACTCCCTGCATCATACTGCCATAAACACATAATTTTCAGTGCATAATAAACAACAAAATACACTAGTTACCTTACCTTTTTGTTCGAAGCATGTTTCTTTCAACTGAACACATCCATGACATCTCTCAAGGGGCCCCACTACTTGATAGATCCACTTGTAACTAGAGACTAGCTAATATACTTGTTAAGTACATGTTCATGAATCTAGCACATATCCACATAATGTCAGACAATATTAAGGTCAAAACAACTTCCTATATGCAAAGCACTCATTCATTTGGAGGGTTTCCAAACATATCCAAAGGAAATCCTATCAAATTCATTTCTTTTACTTTTCTACCTAGTTGCAATCAAGGCTTACTAGTTTTGTCACATCACCCAATTGTTAGTATATAAGCACATAAATTGTTACCTTGTCACGCTAATAACCAAGATGTTGCCTTGCAACTTGCTCACACATGTGAGTCTTGTGTTCCAAATATCAAGACAATCATATCTATCAATTTGAAATTAACACTTACAAACAATCATGTCATAATCCATAGTGAACTCAGACATAATGCTACAACTTTCAAGTACATATCAACTCTCTCAACACATATATGTTAGCACAATCATCTTAAAACAAAATAATTTGAACACATACTCATATTATGCTATTCATCAAAAGCTCAACCAAATTCCAACATACCATGTTAGATAAATTAACTAGACGACATAATTAAACAATCAAGCACCCAATATACGACATAAGAAATCTCGTACCTTACTATATCTCAAGGGAGGCTATCTTGTCTGCATAATCAATCTATTTAGGATGATATAAATTCCCAAGACATCATCTTAAACATAAATAAGATCATGTTATCCATAACAATCACTAACTAACATGTTCACATCCTATCTCATCAACAAATATGATTTATGCATAGTAATCACATATGTATGATTGGCCTAGATTAGTACCACATAATGAAACATGATAAGTCAACTCATACCTGAATGTCGTAACCCTAATCATCTGCATAGGCCAATCAAGTTTAGCATGATTCATATAACAACAAGATCTTAATGTAATAACCATAATCATCAATATAACTAGCATATAATAACAACAAGTTAACCTATCATGCTCATCAACAAAATATAAAATAATCATCATGTTATTTAATATTAAACAACAATAGCAATGCATACAACTACAGGTTACTATCATTCTTGGCTATCCGGCACATGTGCATATAACTACACTAATCAACTAACATCTATCATGAGTAACCATAACATCAATAAACATGTACATAACCTAATGTATATAAACCTAATGCATATAAAAATCCTTAACTTACATATGTGTATGCCAAACATACAATACCTATATGATGATCTTCTCTTACCCTAAGTCCAATGTTGCAACCTCATTATTATTATATGCATCTCTTGCTCTATCTTAGCCAATGCATTAGCATCATAACGCACTAATATCATATTGATGAACTAATTTGCATACCATGACTTCGCATGGCATGTTTGACCTACTATTCATGCATAATTATAACCGAGACAATTCATGCATGACAACTACATATAGACATAAAACACATGGGAACCAAACCATATACCCATCATTCTAGCTAGAGTCAAGTCATCAATGGATGACCGTATAAACCACCAAACCATGACCTCATGCATGACAACAACCATTACTCCATTATACACATTTCCACATGCAACCATCACCATGCATATGAAATGCCTAATCAACCACACGTATGAATGAACGCATGTAGTTGAGCATAAGCGATCAATTCATGTATCCAACCTACAAGACTGATACATGTAATCAATCATACAAGAATGAAACCTAACAAATGATGATGTAATCAAGTAACATATAACAACACATAAGAATCATGTAACAATATGTAACCATTCATATACTCTTGATGATGCATTCCACAAAATCAATATCAAATTCCTCATGATATCCTTACTACCCATGGTCAATCATTATGCAATGAAACAAGCACATGGAAAACATGCATAAGGAACACATATGCAACCAATATGAATGCATGACCAAAACATAGCCCAAGGAGAGCACAACCACACTGTAATAACACTCTATAACACCCTCCTCCCACATCTATCCAAGCAACTAGCTAGCCGATGTAAACATGAAACGAGAGAAGACTAGGATAAGACTCAACCTCCTCGATAACCTTAAGGAAATGGAGTCAACAAAACAAGGACTTACAGACCTTTCATAGGTGCTTCAGGACCCCCAGGAACTAATCCAGCACTCCAAGTGCCCAATCCCTAAGTTAACATAGCATTTCAATGACCTAAACCCAAATTCACTCCCATGACAAGGAACGCATGTAACTAGAACCCTATAGTCACTCCCACAATCCCTGTAAGGGAGAGATTGTAGTCCTTTTCAGCGACTATCGTGCCGAATACTACGAGATTTAAGCCACTTTTTCAGGGCTACTCTCCAATCCAATGCCTAGAACTTGATGAGACTTTAGAAGACAATAAATGACACCAAGGCAAAGCCCCTAACACAAAACTTGATCAAGGGCTTGACCTAACCAAGCCTAACCATGACAAAAATTTTGTCAAACACTTGGTAAATATCCAACCTACAGGTATAAATAACATATATAAGGATAGGGGTCTCATACTTATCTTATATTCACCATGACACATTGTTTCCTTATAAATTTAACTACCATTCCATCCATTAGTTCGTAGATATATTTTTCATTCATTTAAAATAAAAAACATGAGGAGAGCCATACATAGATGTTGTCATAAAATATATACATAACTAGCATAATAGGGACATAAATATCAATGAAATCGAGGCCATATACATGACATATGATCCATCATAAACTCATATAAATACCAAGAGAAATAACCTTTCATTAATGATGCAAAATCCAAACCCTAGATAGGACTTCCATGTTCCACCCAACCGTAGAATAGCTGAGCCAAATATTGCTTCATCCATTCACCCTCATGTCATATTCCAAGCATGAATGTGCGACTCAAACCAAAAGAACCAACCAAGCCATACCGAGGCTAAACCACCTCTCCCTCATGAATAAAAATGAGGTTTTACTATAATCCACCTCAAATCACTAGGCCAACACTATGAACACATCATGATAGGTTTTATTGTGATCTCCACCCGATCAATTGTCCAAACAAGAATCGATGCCACCAAATTTTTCCACCTACACTTGAGGAGTCTTTTTTTCTCCTAGTCTTTGAGGCTTTACTACAATCAAAACCTAGATCACTAGGACCTAAATTGAGACCCTAGTCTCTCAGATTTTATCACAATCCACACTAAATCACTAGGCCCTAAATCGATCCCCAGTGTCGAGGCTTTACTACATATCCTAACCCCTGATTACTAGGCCCAACAGAGAGCATACCACCCCTAGGCTTTAGAGTATATTCAACCATTCACTGGCAAGGATTCCTAGGCCATCCTAGGTAACACAAAATTCAGCTTTACCACAACCCGCAATCTGGTTCAAGGGTTACTAGGCCATGTGTTATATCATTTCGGAGATCCACCTCACTTAGCTTCAAATCCTTCCGGCAATCCAGCTCAGCCAAAACATGATAGCCCCATCACACAATGGCTATCTAGAAATGGAAAGGCTAGGCTGAAAACATTTTTACACCTAGAAAGCCCCATGCCATAATAGAAAAAGAACCATGCACAATACCATGCATGAAAAATCTAGGAAGGAAAACATACATGCAAAAATTGATTCTTGCAAAGAATATTGTTGTAGCTTCTTGATGTTACCTCTCCCTGATTGATCCTTACTTCCTCTTGCCTTCTCTTCCTTTCTTGATCCCATGCAAAACCATAGCCAAAAACTTGAGCAAAGAGCTTACACTAATCACAAGCTTTCCATTTGATCCTCATAAGACTTTTTACTAATGAGGCCTCAATTTTCTTCATTTTACATTATTTTCCTTGAATTTCCTCCTAATATGAATCCTCTAACCTTTCACCTTCATTTTCTCCTAATTTCCATTATTTTCATTAATAATTGTGCCAAAAATGTCATTATGTCTTTCCAAAGCCTTAGTCATTGCCTTTTCCAATTTCCTTAGCCATAAACAACCAAATGAACACCCCTACGATGTTTTGCCCAACATTAAAGTTGGAATAAGTGTCCCATAAACTATGGTCATATATATTTTTACATGAGTTTTTTAAAACAGGGTTGTTACACCTTTGACCCATTTTCATCTCCAACGTCAGGGTCTTGTTGTGTGTTGCTCTCCATGGCCTCTAAATGAGCTTGAAACCCCTATATCTCTTCTTCGAGATATGCATTAGTTATGTTCTCCCTCCATAACCTCGTGCTCTTTTCTCTCACATTTCCATCTCCCTTTCCCATAGACAACACCACTAATGTCAAACACATATCTACCTCAAACTTGCTCTCATAGAAAAATTTAATGGCAATGGGAAGACTAAAAGGTGAAGTTGGCTCAAACACAGCCCAAAGAAAATGGGTTGTAGGTGATACGAAATATTTTTGTAACACCCTTTTATTTTTGTAAATAAGATAAGATATATTACTGTAAAAATGAGGTATTTACATGGGTTGGATTGTGTGGGATAGTGTCATCATCACAAGAGCCAACTCCACTATCTATTCTAGCTATTAACTTGACCAAGATACAATGTGACTTTACAAAAATTTGGTTCTATGTACTATGGGAATTGCAGAGATTGGTATGTAGAAAACCAATAGAAACTGGATTTGTAGTAGACTCCAAAAAGGGACCAAAGTACTGAGTTGCGACATGATAGACAGTGTCAAGGGCCTTTATTTCTATAACCACATACTTAGTTATGGCCTTGCATCTGTGAGAGATGTAGAATAAAGAGGTACTCACAACAATCATTCCAAATTTGTAGTATCTAGGTCGTCGTCTAGGCTAATCGATTGTTCTTGAGTGCTCCCCTCCCGCGACACTATGGTGGATGGGTGACTATAGGAAGCCCCTGTAATTTCTTTCTCGATGGTTGGCAAACAATCGAAAGGCATATGGACCTTGGCCATGGACTTCTTCTTTAAAACTCTATATTGTAGAGCTTCTCAGGTTATGAATCAATAGTAATGAACTGCTTTGAAGAATATCACAAATTTTGAAGTAAGGTTGTCAATTTTGTTTTCAACCTCCTTGGAGTGTTCCACCTTTTCTTGTAGAGACAGGCCTAGAATGGTCTTCATATCCACCAAATGTTGATGGTGCACGTACAGATATTTTCTCGGGCTTTGGTAAGACTAGGGCCAGGTATCCAAGAAAAGTTTACATCTACATACTCCAAGGGAACAACTCTATGAAGAGCTCTAGCTTGAGCCTCTAGGCTAGCAATTATCTCTTGGGTCTTAGGGTTCACCGCCCTTACATAATTGAGAATGGACCGCCTCACAGAGGCTTCAACATGGGTGATGGTGGCAGAACCCAGGGAATTCAAACGAGAGGTTTCTCTCCTATGCCTATGCCCTTGAATGGGAGTCAGGTTGGAGCTATGCTTTGGGGCCATGGGGAGGATGGAAGGATCAAAGAATCAGAATAGATAGAGAATAGGAGAAAGATGGAGGGGATAGAGAATAGAAACAGAGGGAATGATGGGAAGGATAGTTCAAGGGGTGAAATTAATAGGGGTGGGTGGGCCTTATGGGGCAAGGAACCGAGGGAAGAGGAGAGAAGAAGGAGCGTGGGAGGTAGAGGGGTTAGGTGGTGGAGAGGGTGCCTCACCAAGCTAATGCAACAGGAGGGTGGAATCCCCATAGTGGAGAGGGGTCATGGGTGGGTTATCAAGCATGACTATCAAACAAAGGACATGTCTGGGCATATACATGTCTGTACCACTGTCCTCCCAATTCTATGAGCCAGCCTTGAAGTGACTTGGGATTCTCGAATAGTTACTCTTCAGTTTTCTAGTTCTCCTTGACATTGATAGCTTCATAGTGCTGATGTAGATCACCTTCTTTCACACTGTTCCATAACTTTAATCTTAGTCATAGGCTCCTTGTTGTCCCCTCATTGACCAACATGTCCACCAACTTGTTCCCTTCTCTTCTGATGACCTAGAAATGTAACCCTTCCATGCATTCCATGTTTTTTTAAATTCTTTGTAGAATTTTATTTAGGCACCAATTATCTGAAACCTTGAAGTCTTCCATCCCTTGCTGGAGCTTCTTGCATACCTGTCTAGCAAGAGTTGAATCACTTTCAATGATCAATGGTCTTATCTTGTGGCTTTTGATTATATTGATTATGTGTTTCAATGCATGTAATTATGTTGTGTTATTGGTTGATGAACCAATATTTCCCTTGTAAATCCATAGAATTTCCCCTTGATCGTTCATGAAGACAACTCTGAATCCTACCGAGCATGGGTTACATTTGGTAGCACCATCAGAATTGAGTTGAATAGTTCGCTACTCTAGGGGTTACCATTTGTCATTCTGTCTCGTTTTCTAGAAATTGAGGGGGCCTTAGGGGTGTTGGATAAATGGAGATCCAACATGGTAAGTATTATCAAGTATGTGTTGTTGGGAGGGTCATTGCCATCGTAAAGAAGAGAGGAGGACACCAAATCCAAAATAGAATTCTTGACCTTTGAAAGGGTGATTTCCTCCTATGATGAAGTACCCCAGAATATTCTAGCACTGTTTTCCTTCCAGAGCACCCAAAAAACAATGCTTGGGATGAGATTCCATGCCCTGTTAATAGGAAGATAAAGGGAGTAGGAACAATTCCAGTTAGAGATGATGTTGAGGATGGAGGAAGGATCCTGATCCGATCCTTTAAAGACCAAATTAACCCAATCCCATAGTTTAGTCACATAGGGACATTCATTTAGTAAGTGATTTGAAGTTTCTTCTTCTTCCTGACATAGATGGCATCTAGAAGGTCCAATAAAACCATTTTTTGAGAGGTTTTCCCATGTTAGGATTTTCTTGTGCAAGACAAACTAGAGGAAAATGGAGATTTTTGGTCAATGTATTTTGTCCCACATTGATTTCCATTCAGGGTCTAGTTGGATTTGATCATGTTGATCTATGTATTTGTACGCTTCCTTTATATTGAACTTCCCTACTAGGTTTTTTTCCCCAATGGGTCTTGTCCTCGGAGGTGTCATGGAGGATTTGTCTCTTTTTTAGTTCAATTGATAGCTCAGACCAAACTTGAGGGTTGATGTGGGGAACCCACTCTTTCTAATCAATCCATTCCCTCCAACTATCCCCTTTTGTGCTTGGTTTCCTATAGTGAAAGACCCTGCTCCCACCCTTGTTTTGCATCCCAAACTTGATGAATTTATATTAATCCTTATTGAGTTTTGGCCTTCGCTTCCAAGCATCTTCCCAGAATGATGTCTTGTCACCATTCCCAATCTCCCAGAATCTATGCTTTTGTATGATAACATGGTTCTCCCACACTTGATTCTAGATTACCGAACCTTTGATGGTTCCATTGAGCCTTATTATTTGCTCCTACAAATGGGTGGGAGTGTATTTTTCCTTCCTTAAGATACCATGGGAGAAATTGGGATTTTCTAACCATATCCACAAAGTTTTTTTTCCCAAGGCCTTCCCTAGGAGATCAGTGTCCCTGAGTCCAAGGCCACCATATTTTTTGGGCCTACACATTTTTTTCCATGCTACAAGAGCCCATTTCTTCTTTTTCTCCACTCCCTTCCATAAGAAGTTCCTCTGCAAATTCTTGATTACATTGGAGATCACTTTTGGGGCAACCAAAGCCGATTATAGGTAGTGCGAGATCACCTGTAATAGTGATTTTACAATAACTAGGTGGCCTACCAAATTTAGTTATTGGAAGGTATAGTTTTCTAGCCTATTTTCTAATTTATTTATTAATGCTTCCCAAGTGGCATAGGCTAGTGGCCTGTCTGTAAGGGGAACCCATAGATATTTGAAGGGGAGAGTACTTATGGGAAAATCAATGATTCTAGTAATGTTTCTATGAATGGGTAGAGGAGTGTTGAAGAAGAAAAATTTAGATTTCCCTTGATTGGTGGAGGTGCCAAAGGTTGTAGAGAAGTCATATATAATGGTCTTGAAGGAAGAAGCTTCTTTGAAAGTTGGGAGACCCATTAGTGGGGTGTCATCCACAAATTGCTACTTTGTGGAAGGCAGAGCTAAAGCAGGAGGATTGAGACCTGGTAGATCATTGTCATATAAGGCCACAGTTATGGATCTGTTGAGCGCTTCAGCCATTATGACAAAGAGAAAAGGAGAAATTGGGTCCCCCTGCCTAATGCCTCTTGAGGGGTGTAAAGGATAAGAGAGGGAACCGTTTAGGAGGATGGAGAAGAATCCATGAGACACCATCACCATAATCCATTTGACACTCTCTTGTGAAACCCATAAGCTATAAGAACTACTCCCATTTAGGCCCAACTTATTTTTTCGAAGGCCTTGGACATATCTAATTGGATCATCATGGCCAGTTTCTTTTGAATGTTGAGAGAGTGGATTAGTTCATGTGAGAGGATGGTACTATCCATTATTTGCATAACTTCCACATAGCTTGATTGATGATGAGATATGAGAAGAGGCAAGATGGATTTTAGACAATTGGCCAAGAATATGGAGATGATTTTATAAATTACATTGTAGAGGGCTATGGGATGAAACTTATCTAATGAGTCAGCTAAATAGCCCTTGGGAATAAGAGTCAGAAAGGTCACATTGAGGGATTTTAGGATAGACTTTTGGACTCTGGATTCTTCTACTAGGGCATGAACATCACTTTTTAGCATTGGCTAGTAGAATTTGCAGAAATCAATGGTGAACCCATCTGGTATAAGAGATTTCCCATTGGGCATGCTCATCACTACATCCTCCACTTCTTGAAGTGAAACTTGTCTAAGAAGCCTTTTGTTATGGTCCTCAGTGAGGATCCTGGGAATGTGTTTGGTAATTTTTTTATGTCCTTTATATGATCATTACCTTTCTCATTGAGGAGAGCAATAAAGTACTGAGTCAGCTCTTCTTCAATATCCTCATGCGAATGAATGAGGTGTCCTTCTCGGTTCTTTAGAGATAGAATTTTTTTATTCCTTCTATTTTGGATCATTGATTTGTGGAAGAAAGCATTGTTCCTTTTCCCACATTTTAGCTAGTTTATTATGGATTTTTGCTTCCATCGCTTCTCTTCCTGAGTGGCTCTTTCCTCCCAAATTTGTTGTAAAAATTTATTTTCTTGTTTGTTGTGGTCTGTGATACCTTATTCAATGATATGTTGCTGGAGGAGCATCATTTTGAGCTCTAATTTTTTTTTTCTCCATGATGATTTTGCTGAAAGTTTCTTTGTTCCATTTTTTTATATCCTCTTTGATGTATTTTAGTTTCTATTGAAAGGTGTACATCTTGTTACCAGAGCTAGTTTTTGAGTTATTCCACCATTGCCTCATTTTTCCAAGGAAATCTGATTGATCCAACCAAAAGTCCTTGAATCTAAAAGGATTATTCTCGGGACCATTAGAGATATTAAACATAAGAGAGATTGGCCAATTATCTAAGCCATCTTGCTAAAGAATACAAGCTTTTGTTTCCCAAGAGTTGAAGTAGGAATCCTCTGAGAGGGGGAAACGTTCTAGCCTAGAAGTTATTTGTCGTTCTCCTCCTCTTCTATTATTCCAAGTAAAAGTACCATTGGTTTTTGGGATGTCGATGAGATTGAGGCTTTCAATAGTTGATTGAAAGGTTTTTGACTCTTTGTCCAGTTTCGAGATTCCTCCCCGGTTCCCCCCCAAATTCGTGATCATATTAAGTCCCCAACAATGATTTTGTAAGGTTTTTGAATGGTATCCATCAAATTAGAGATACATTGAAGCATCTTGATTCGATTAATGACCTTAATGGGGGCATAGATATTAGTAATGTAGATGTTGTCATCAGAGCCTATAATTCTCAAGACCGAAGTAATAGTGTGATAGGTTGACATGGAGGAGATGAGGTCGAACTTCGAGCTTTCCCATAAGTTCATGATTCATCCCACAGATCCTATGGCTGCGTTGGCTAACTCGCTATATTTTTTTAAGAAGATTTTTTAAAGGAGAAGAGAGTGAGATGACTCAAGTTTAGTTTCTTAAATAAGGAGGATGTCAGTTTTATCAAACAGGATTCTATTTACCAACATTATTTTCTTTTGAGGACCATTATGCCCTCTTATATTCCAAGAAATGCAATTCATAGGTAAGGATAGGGGGTTAGGGCTAGGGTTTTTACCTTTCCTTTTTTTGATGAGCTTGGTAACTAGCTCTTGGAGGAGCTGGCTAGTAGTCTTTCTATCTATTTTTTGGCTTGGTCCTTTTGGATTGTACCCTCCTGCTGGAATTTTTTCCATGATGCCATTAGATGTGTTGTTCTCCAATAAGGGGTGTACTAAATTGTGTTTTAGTTCCTCTTGGAGGAGGTAAAATCCTTCTAATTTTTGGAGTTGATATTCAGGGATTGCTTCTATTCCATTTATCTTCCATTATTCTGCTATGGATTTGAGGTCTACCCCTTCAAATGCTTCTTCTATATCAATCTCCTCTAGGGTTTCATTAGTCCCTATTTGATTTCGATGTCCTCTTGTGAGTGCTCATCTTCCCTATTGCTACGATTTGCTTCTCTACCTTCTTGTTTCTCATTTTTTTGATCCGCTTCTCTACCTTCTTGTTCCCTATCTTCTTTGATCTTCTCCTCTTCTCCTTCTTCATCTCTTATTGCGAATTTCGGATCTGACTATTCTTGTATGTTTACTGGGGCATCGAATTGGTTTTGATTTACCACCATTCGATGATCCCTCTTAGGATTATTATCTTTTTCATACTATTCTTGTTCCTAGTATTGACTTTGGTGAAGCATTCTATGTCCCTTTTATTGCTTTCATGTTCATCATTTTGAGGGGTTTTGTTTAGAGGGAAGTATCTAAAGATATGGACATGATCATGGCACTTCTTTCACTTGAAGGGGATGTTTTCATAATCTATACTTTGTAGAAAAACTTCATCCCTCAAGATTAGTTTTATTGCTTCTTCAAGGGCTCCATAGACATCTTTATACAGACAATTCTGGCATAGGATACATATTGTTTATTTCTAGTGCCTTCGTACATTTTTATATACACCACCAGTTGGTCTTATATACCTTTTAAGACCGAGGGATCCCAATTTGGTAAGGAATAGAGGCACACCCAAACTAGGACTCTTGTGAAGTCCTTCTATGGAGTGAAGTTTTCCTTCCAAATTCTCATGTATAGGCCTACTGAGATGAAGAAGTATGGACCTCCGTCAAAAATTTTGTCTTTGTCTTCTATTAGGTTGAAGATTACGATGAATAATCCTTTAGATCCCAACTGTAGTTTGATTTCTCCTCTAGGTGTCCATTTGTTTTGTATCCACTAGTTCATATTGTGCTACTCTAAAATCTAATGGTGTTTTTCGTAGTAGTCAAGGGGTTGGTTTACTTTTGGGGCTTTCTCTATCATTCAAATGCCCATGAATTTGTAAATAATTGCATTTTATTTCATATATTCTTTGTAAACCTCTACTCCTAAGTCTTAGATTTCTAGCTCTGGAATATTCTTGGCTATAGGGTTGCAATTACTCATTTTTTTTGTTCCTCTTGTTGCACTTGAACTTTTACTATGGTTGCCTCTATTCAAGAGGGGATGGCAGATGTGGTGGCCTTTGTTAAGTGAATCTCCTTTTTTTTAAGAGGGGATGGCAGATGTGGTGGCCTTTGTTAAGTGAATCTCCTTTTTTTTTCTTTCTCCTACCTCATTTCTGTGCTTTCTCATTTCTCTTGAGAGGATCATAAAATTATGCTAAAGGCTAGCATAGAGAAGGAGTCTTGGTCCAGAGCGAAACGAGTTACAATATCTTTGAAAGAGAGAGTGTTGTGGCTCAAGTTCATCTCTTCCATGGGGGAGGGGTTGAGGGGAATCAATAGACGAGGCTAGGCATGATTGAGGTAGCTTCTGCAGGAGACGAAAGGTCTCGTTATATTAGGAGTCACCCACATGCAAGCTTAGCAGTGCTCATTTAGTGAAAAAAGCTTGAACATAGTGGTTTTATCGAGTATCTTAATCTTGTAACACCCTTTTAAAACCTGTAGGCGCTGCGAAATTGTTTCTTAGTGCTTCTAGAAACTTTATTTTTGGGCTCATTGAAGGGAAAATGACTTGGTCCTCTACAGACTTCACTCTCCACTATCTTAAAACATTGCCCACACTAAGGAATGATCTCCTCCTACCTCACCTTATCACGGTTTCTCCCTAATTTAATTAATGGGTCGCCCTCCAATAATAATAAAAATGTCACTGCCTGCAAAACAGAGATGTTGTAAACTATGTCTTGAAAAGTCACAGTGATGAGGATACACACATTTAATTAAAACTCTAGATTGAATTCGACCACACAAGGAATTTAATGAATGGTCACAACAAATTATTTTGATGCATAAGTGAAGGCACACACATAGATTTATCGGGAACCAAAGAAAAGAAGACACAAACTTTATGAACACACACATTATCAACTTCTTATTATTCTCTTTGAACTTACAGACTTGGAGGCACGAGAAGAGCTCCCTTCCTTTCCAATATATCTTTATTTTATGCACATTATTTACAACTCATTTTCTTCCCTTTCTATCTAATTGAGGGAAGCCAAAAAGACAACAACAAAAATGACTCTTGCATTCATAGAGTCTTCAACTTATTTAGATTTTTTATTCACATTAGGTATTGAAATCTCATCAATGGTGACAAAATCAAATTACCAACTCAACATGTGGCCAATCCACCAATTTTTCAAGCCCCATCCATTTCTTCATCATGAGCCTGGTCTAATGCTCCTACATCACATGGATGAGATAACCCCCACCCCTCGCCCCCCCAAAAAAAAATGTTCATAGAAACTTTTGTTCAATTAAGCTACTACAACATAAGACATTAACTATCAAATTGACATAGAACTTGAATTTGGACTCAACTACTTAATCATGTGGCAAGGGGAACTGAACCTTATGGGTGGAATCACATGCCACCATATTCAACATTGAAAAAAAAATCCACTTGATAGGAACTTAAAAGGCACAATTTCATACAAATGTGTAACTAAAATCTCAGGAGGATACCTAAAGTGGTTGAATACTTTGAATTCATGCATGACGTCTTACAGTTGACCCGTTGGGCTTGATCCATTTGTTGTGTTTCTTATTGATGTCCCTACCAAGTCACATCTTGTAAAAACAAATATTATGGGTTTACATTGGGTATAATTTTTATATTTAAGAAGTATCCAACAATTTTACATGAGGTTTTCCTTGGGAAAAAAATAACGAAGTTAATAATTGGAATATGTAGTCATAATTCCTTTTGGTCATCAATTTTTTCTTCATACATGTGATAAGGGTATATTTTGGATAATATTGTGCATCCCAACCACTAGTACAAAATGACTAATTAGTTACTAAAACAACAACTGAAATTTGCGTCTAAATGACCATTTTTTAGTCTGTGACAAATAATAGCTAATTTATAGTATCTTATAATGCAACCAACTTTTAGGCATTTTTAGCTTAGTCATTAATTGGTTTCCTCAACTTTACCATCTAGTAGTCTATTTAGTCATTCACTTTTCATTGTTTTAGTCATTAATTGTCACAATTAATGACCAAATATACAACAAAATATATTACTATATGAAACCTTGAGAAATCCAATTAATGACCAAAGAAATATGACCAAAATGTTGGTTGTGTTATAAGATATTGTAAATTATCTACTAATAGTCACATATACACAAATTTTAGTCATCATTTGAAACCAATTAATCACCAAAGGAATATGACTAAATTTTAGTCATCTTATAAAATACCGTAAATTAGCTACTAATAGTTGTATATATGCAAAATTTAGTCATCATTTTAATAAGAAATTTATCCTTTATAGTATTCATTTATCTTTTTTTTTATATTTTCATATTCATTATATAGACAACTAATTTAGTAGTTTCTGTTTGTTTCATTTAATTTCATTCATACTCATTATAAATGACTAATTTAGTCATATATTCATTTTATTCGTGTTCATCATTCATTAATATTAACTACCAATTTAGTAGTTTTATATTTATTTTATGTGTTCATTATTAATCAACATAAATTAATTAGTATGATTTTGCGACTAGATTTAAAAAAAAATTCCATACAATGTGCATGTTTATCTAATTTGATAATGCAAAGTTAAATACGTTAATTACAAGACTAAATAATATAAGTGAAAATAAAAATAATTTCAACCATATAAATTTTAATATATAAAATATCAAGTACTATGATATGAGTTTCCAACTTAATATCGGTTGGACTACAATTTACTCATGAAATATTGTTTCATCATTTCAAAACATTATCACTCTGTTGCCAAAGCATGGCAAGTGAATTCACCAACTCGGGAGACTTGACCATCACTCTCTATTAGTGTGTCTTATGCAAGATATTGGCTCTAAGGGTATCACTAGACAGATTCTCTTTTCTCTCTCATTTTGCATTTGTCACTCCAGTGTTATTGTTCTCCTCTTTCTTGAATTGTTGCTTCTTACCATCAATATTGATTTCCTCTCTTGAAAATGAAAGAAGATACAATGCAAAGTATAAGGCATAAAAGACAATGAATACTTGAATATAAAATAAAGTAGACTATAAAATATTTATAGGACATATACTTCAACATTCGATAGTGGCCACTATGCAGCTAGATGACCTGTATAAATAAAACAATTAAAATGTCACCGTAGAAAATAACACCTTACGAAATTAGTATTCAAACTTCAACAAAACCTTAGGCACAATCATACCAACTATGCCACATGTTAAAAATATTAGGTAATAGATAACTTGTGAAAACAATTGGAAAGAAAAAAGATGAGTCCAAACAATATCCTTATTTCTTCTAAAAGAGTCATGTTCCTTAAATTTGGATATTCATTTTCCCACAGTAAAAGTTCATCGCCATTATGACCTATGTTTTCAGGATCATAAGATTGATCCAACATCATATTGGATTGTGGAGAGAAAATGATTCAACTTTCCAAGATGAGTACCTCACTTGGTTGAATGGAGGTGCTAGTTGTGAGTAGTGTCAAAACCATAGGGAAGAAAAAAAATAATGCTTAAGAATATATATCACTACCTTTCCACTAAAGAAAAAAAAATTTGAATACCACAATGGCCTCTCGGAGTACATTTCGTTGGATGGATATCACACTCCAAGCGATAATTGTCTAATGCAATGAGAAGTGTACATATATTATCACAATGCCCCTCACAGTCAGACCCTATAGTTGTATCCTATAATATTAATCATATTATACTATTTAATTATAAATTATGACTATCAAATAATTATTAGTTTGAATAATTAGTTTGAAATTGCATTTTAAGTATTTCTATATGCATAAAAATATTAAAAAAAAAGTACTTTTGTGACTAGTTAATTTCGATTGAATATAAAAGAACAAGAAATTATGATGCCTCGATGTTTCTCTAGCATTTATGTGCTCATTGAACCAATTGCTCCCATGTCCTCTACTACTTTTGGTGAATTCCTCTTTGATGATGTCCAATGCCAATGCAATGGACATTTATCCTCGATGTCTTTCTGAGCCACAGGGAAGCTCCATAAGTAACAACCAAAAAGTAGCCTCAAATATATTATTGGGGGCCAAAATGCAACAATTATATGACAAGCCAAGAAAAATTACACGTTAATCATCTTCCCTTTAATATTGATTAATAATTTCTTTGCATTATCATGTAATACTACAGTATCAAGTAGAGACATTTAAAGTTAGTCATCCATCAATATCGCCTTTGAGAGTGCTTAGTAGTTAACACTTCCTATTACACACATAGTAGATCACCAACTTCAAGGAAAGAAATATAAACACAAAAAAATGAAATTAAAATCAATTCTAGGAAGTCAAATGTGACTAATCTTGAGTCAAGAAAATACCAAGCCCTTCACATTAGCAAGGCATTATTAGGAACCAAAATAGAAAATCCTTCCATTGCAACATTTTCACATTTTCTTTAATTTCTTTAATTGAGAACATAACTTTCAAAAAAAAAAATCATTGAAAAGGGTCTCAAAATCCTAAAAAATTCTCGAGTGATTGACATATCAATTAAACAGAAAGGAAATTGTTCGATATGCTTTTCACTTGCAGAATATATTGAAGAATATGAAGCCTTCTCATCCCTTTCTCCTAATCAAATTATAATCCATGGGTTCCAATCAATTAATCAATTTCCCTCCAAGATAGTTAAGAGATCACTTTTGAGAAGGTCTTCTAGAAGCATTGGGATAGTAGAAATTGAATTAACTAGGAGGAAAGTGAAGCAGTTTAGTGGGTGCTCCAAAATATTTGAATGCAACTGAAAATGATTTTATACTCCCTCAAATAGATTTCAGTGATTAAAATGACAACTTTATTCTTAATCTCATTATAACAAAAATAAATTCAACCCTAACTAGTCCTCTATAGTAGTTCCTTGACTTGCCTGAAGATATAATTTTAGAAACAATCATACTCCTACAATTCTTCCCTATATGGATCGTCTTTGCCCCCCCTTATTGATAGTTACTTTTCAAGGCAATAGAATATAACTCCCCAATTGCATCATCACCTTTAAAAACAATGCTTGAGTATTTCCAAGTGATTTTTGAACTAGTCTCTACTCAGGTCCATGAAATCATTGATTTTTCTCCATCACACAAACCTCTTTTCGTAATAAAACTATAAATCTCACGTCCGCATTCCTTGTCCCTGACATACCAATTCTTGACAGCGGAATACTTTATCCTTGCTCCCTCGGTGCAATAGAGATCCACTACTATGGCATGGAGATGATTGGTGTTATAAAATGGTGTAGTGAATCCTTTAATATATCTCACAGAACTCCTCTCACCCACAACAATAAGAGTCCTTTCAAAGTTCTTGGTCTCCATCTCATTCATCTTGAAATAAGTGGATATTTCCATGGGTGACAAAGTGTGCTTAGGGATTTAATAGAAGGAGTTATCACTATAAAAAAATTACATTGCTACTTCCTAACTAGATTAAGATACTCTTAAATTACCTCTTATAATGAATAAAATATAACCTCAACTACCTATAGAGTCTACCTATGCATGGTAGGAATGAAAACACTGTCAAAAACAACATCTACAACAATGTTTTTCAATCTCTTCTTCTACTCAAGGGCATGCCCAACTTTTGAAAAGTATCAAACATGTGAGGGTCCACCTCATCTAGGCTCCTCTTCTTCTTCTACTCTCTCTGTTTAGGTTTAGAATAATAGAAAAGGTCTTGGAAATTGATGGGTGGGCAAAAGTTATCATACCATTTGGGTTCTTCCATTTTTAATCATTTTATGTAATCGTTGAGTCTAAATTGCAAAAGCTATTCAGGTTCCTTATTTTTAGCTGAAATTAACCTAAGATTTGGAGAGTTATAAGTTTTAATGGATCTAAGTATATTCTACTTAAAAATATAGTAACATGGTTTAAAATTGTAGCCTTTGAGATCAGAATATAAGGAAATATTTTACTTTCGTGATTACAAGAAATTTTAGTTTCATCGCTTGAGCCCTTTCAATTTGGGCATGGTAGAGTCCATTACACAAACAGTCAACCACTAAAAAAAAGGTGAAAAGAAAAAAAAATTCATGCATTTTGACCCTAGAAAAGTTAGGGAGGAGTGAACTGATTTGTACAATAAGGACATACAAAATATTACATATCCATTTTGTTTTAATGAATTATTGGCCACAATCAAGATTTGCATTATCATAATCAATAAACCCTTTGTACAATAAGGACATCTAAAATGCTTACTTGTGGACTGTATTTTGATGAACTTTTGGCCACAATCAAGATCTATATTATCATAACCATTAAACCCTCAACTCGATGAAATTTATGCTTTGATCATATAAACCCTTGAAATTGTTTACCCATAAGAACAAAAATCATATTTAGTAAAAAGGAAGAACTCTCCAGAGTCCAAATTCATACCCATGTATAAATGGCCCAAATCTCCACACCTAATGGCCTTTTCGTTCCTCCATCTAATAGTTTATTCTTTCCTAAGGTGTTTCCCATTCAAACTTTATCTGGATTTCGAATCCTATGAAATCTGTAGGTCACATTGATGGTCTTCCTTCTTTTGGCATTTCCATTCAGATATCAACAAGGGAGAGAAAGATGTTGTAAAAACCTCCGCTATAAATGTGCATTAAAAAAAAAAAAAAAACATAATAGAAACGGAAATAAAATAAACATATCAGCCGTGAAAATCCATATATACATCATTACATTTACACATGAAAATCAATCGAATGAATTTTTCATTAATATATGCAATGAACCAACCGGAGATGGGACTACCACATTCCACTCGACCATAGATTGGTTGAGCCAATTCTCTCCTCAGCCAATCACCCCTATGCCATATTCCAAGCATGAATGTGGGATCTCATAGAACACATCAATCAAAACTCATACACGACTTCCAGAGAACACCCACCGCACCCCATTAAAGAATGATTTCACCTCACAGTCGTACATCACCAAAAACCATCATCAAATTGGTCTCCATCCAAGCCTTCTAAATCTTCTAGATTGTTTTTCCAACCAAGGCTTCAAAAACTAGTAACTCAACCCACATCTTATAGAGGGCTTCCAGAGCGTTTGTTGAACCAAGGCTTCCAGAACTAGTAACTCAACCCATAACTTATTTAGGGCTTCCAGAAGAATTTGTCCAACAAATACTTCTAGGACTGGTAAATCGACCCACCAAGGGCTTCTAGAGCATTTTTCCAACTAGGGCTTCTAGGACTAGTAAGTCAACCCAAGCTATTACAGGGATTCAAGAGTGTTTATTCAACCACAGCTTCTAGGACTAATAAGTCAACCCAAGCTAAGGAAACATGAGAACCAACAAAAGCAAAGCAATGAAAGTAAACCCACAATCACCATGACTATCCAGGAAATGGCAAAGCTAGGTGATCGACTATTGATCCAGGCAATCCTCCATGCTAATGATAGATCATAAACAAGAAACCACATGCATGTGCCATGCATGCCAAAACTAGTGAAGAAATCATACATGCAACTTGGTACCTACAAGAAAATTTAATGTAGTTGTTGATGTTGATGCCTTCTTGCACTTTCCTGCTCTTCCTTTGCCTTCTTGCTCCAAGAATCTAAGTATGCCACACCCTCCAAGAGTGCTCCAATAAAACTCTAAGTCTCCAAGAGTATGAGAGAGAGAGAGAATAATGAGAGAGCTTCAAAACTGAACTAACCAAGTCTTTCCCACTGATCCTCATAAGCCCTTTTGTTAATGAGGCCACTATTTTCTTCATTTTCCATTATTTTCCTTCAATTTCCTCCTCGCATGAAAAATGTTACTTTTCACCTTCTTATTCTTCTAATTTCCATTATTTTCATAAATAAATGTGCCAAAATACCTTTTTCCTCTTTAATGCCTTAGCCATTTCCTTTGCTAATTTCCTTAACCATAAAAAAACAAATGAACACCACTGAGGATGTCCTACCCACCATTCAACTTGGAATACGTGTCTCATCATCCGTGGTATTTATATATTTTTACATGGAATTTTCACCAAGGCTGTTATAGAACCCTCCCCCTTGGGGGACACCATCCTCAGTGTTCAATCACACATATACCTCAACAATGTGCTGAGAGATGACATACTACTCATGGAGCTTTATAACCCAACTTGATGCAGTAATTGCAATGAAAGATATGCTCAAGACATAATATCATGAGAACATGACAACATATTACATAGTGGAGCTTTATAAGACAGCTCATTACGGTATTTACATCCATACATAGGTGTACATATAGCAACATTATCAAAATATATAGATGCCAAAACATATGCCAAATCATATACCAAACATATATCAATCATACACTAATCATCATATAGCATCTATTAAAACATCATAAGGCATATATCAAAACATCATATAGCATGTATCAAACGACATAAAGCATATATCAAATCATCATCAAGCATATATCAACCATCATAAAGCATATATAAATCACCATAAATCATATACTAAACCAACATAAATCAAATACTAAACCATCATAAAGAAATTACCAAACCACCATAAGCGACCACCAAACCACCATATCAAGCTGCTAATTTTCGTAGTTGATTTCAACTACCCAACAAGGCAAGTTCATGATTCATGTACCACACATATAGCTTCCATCATTTTTAAACTAAATTAAAATAAATTCACATCATACCTCATTGGTAGCTCGTAAATATGGTACATTTGCAATCATGTTCACTTCCTGTCACAAAACGTCAAACTAGCATATTTGACCAAGTCAACATGTATAAAAATATCACATCAGGTTAGCTCAAATCATTAACCATAAAAATCATAAATGACATGTAACCTTCATAAATTAAAGTCATATATTAAATGCAATCATCATTACCATAGTCATAAATCTCATGCATAATAAAATTTAAATAAAATACTAATACGTGGCCTTCATCGATCCTTACTTATGCCTTTGTTCTTTTGTATAAACACTGGATCGGTTGCTACACCCAGCAAACACCCAATGCCTTCTCCTCTACTAGGTGCACATATGCATCGTATGCATCACACGCATACAACAACACCTAACACACAACACCATGCAATACATGCATCTACACCTGACATAAAATACATACACTTACATCCAATGTATACAATACAATGCATCCATCTATACCCGATGTGAAATACAACCCAATGCATGTACCTACACTAAGTACTACACAACGAGTGCACACGCTGCAATAACACAACTACATGATGCACATACATAATACCACATGCCCTCAACACAAGATTATGGCATGCACATAATACCACACGTGCACGAGTGCCATATGTACATCATGTACACTGCACCAACTACGCAATGTGTGCAAAAAATTTCATGTACATAGCGCCACCTACACAACATGTACACAACACTATATGTACACCACACCACTTGTATAATGTGTACAAAACATGGAAAATTTTAGGGGCTAATATTCGCTCAATGGGCTAGTTTTCCATGATTTTCCACAAAAAAGATTCGCCAATTTCTAATTTTTATAAAAGATGATTCGCCCAAATTTTAAAATATAAAATTATTTTACCTTAAAAATCGCCAACATTATATAGAGACTATATATAAAATCATTATAAATTTGAATAATGCTACAAATATATCAATAAACATTTTATAGTTTTCATATTAGGGATTAGTAAGATTTGCCAATGTTTTTAAACTTCAAGAAAATTTTCCATCCTTAAAATTTTTGTTGGTACACAATACCACATGTACACAGTACCACACGCATGACATGTACGTAACACCACATGTACACAGGACCACATGAAATACATGTACACAACAACACTTGCACACAATGCCACTTGTACAACATGTAACAGCACCACATGCACATAGCACCACTCATACAATCATGCACACCACACCATATGTACATAGCACCACATGTACAACATGCACGCAACACCACTTGTATATATCATTGCATATCCAAAACATACATAGCATCATCTGTACACAACATTGCATATCCAACATGTGCATAGCACCATATGCACATAACACCGCATATCCATCATGCACATAGTACAATATGTACACAATACTACATATCCAACATGTACATATCACCATTTATACCTAGTATTGAATATGTAACATTCATACAACACTATTTGTGCCATCCTTTACATAACAATGCATAAATAACATATACACATGCTATGTATACATAACACCACAAGTGCACACATCATAGGTGCAACATGTACAAGATATACAACATGTGCACAACAATAGTACCACACATCCAAAACCGCACTGTCCTTGCCAAGAAACCTTGCTTCTCATGTCTTATCCATGCTTACCCCAACATGTTGCAATCCACACCGATTTCACTTTTCTAATGTATCCTTCAAGATTACCTATCATAACATAGGCATAATAGAAGTATACAATACCAATTCATATCCACATGATACTGACCTCATATATTTGTCGTGACTACTCTTCCTGATTGATTCCTTGTAAGACTAGGAACCTTTTCAGGTTGTTCTCCTACATAAGCAATCATTCCTCCACAAGAATGATCCCTAACAACCCTGGCAGACAGTAACATAGATACATGGACACATACATACATATATAAACATTAGCATAAAACAATCATGATCCTGTCAGACAATGACATACATACATACATACATACATACATACATACATGTATACATATATAAACATCAACATAATCATGATCATAACAAAAATTTCTAGATAACATAAGGTATAGGTTAGGAGAACTTCCTTAATTACGCACAGGCATTGACAGCAACAGTTCCCAACATAGCCAAAGCATATGACACCTCAAATCCATTTACTTTACCTTTTCATGTTACCGTTCTCATGACTATACTACTACCATCCATTTATCACAATGGACCCAACTAGTCCAACCGATTGTCATAGCCTTACCTTCCACTGCACTTACTCATACATCGAGCTTCATATGAATCTTACATTACCTTTTGGGTACCACAAATATCTCCCATAGCTCCATCAGCTTTCCTCTTTCCCAACCAATTCCCAAGACTCAAAACATAAAAGGAAAGACAAGAAACAAACAAGAAAAATACCATAAACTCCACAAACAAAGTGGTATGGCCATACACTAGACATAAACAAAGCCACAAATCAAGCTCCACAATTCATAAAATATCAAAAGCACAAGAATAACAACAAATACCATGACTCAATCCCCATGGTTCCCAAGGAAAAAGTATCCTAAGACATCTTCAAGATTTCATGGCAACCTCTCTTGCCAACTCCCTGCATCATGCTCACACATGTCAACCACATGTTCCAAATATCAAGACAATCATACTATTAATTTGAAATCAACCATTACCAAGATTAAAAGTCATGTCATAATCCATAGTCAACTCATAGTCATGAATCATAATACTACAAATATCACCTACTATACTCAAGTACATACCAATTGTCTCAACACATATATTTTAGTACAATCATCTTAAAACAAGATCATTGGAGCATATACTCATATTATGCAATTCATCAAACATTCAACCAACCTGCAAACATACCATGTTAAATGAATTAATTAGATGACATAATATGCACCAAACACTCAAATACCAAATAGACGACATAATCAACTATGAATCACCAAGTATAATATATAAGCAAACTCATACCTTAGTGTACCTCAGGGGAGGCTATCTTGTATGCATAATTAATCTAGTTAGCGAGATGTAACTTTACAACATGTCAACATAAATCATGATATCAATAACAATAACTAACTAACATGTTCATATTACAAGTTCATAAGAATTTGTTGTTCATGCATAATAATCACGTATGTATGATAAATCTAGATTAGTACAACACCATATCACAAATATGTTAGCTCATACATGAGTATCACAACCATAACCATCTGCATAGTTCAAACCAGGTTAACGCAATACATATAACATCAAGATCTCCAATGTAATGAACATAACCATCACACATATGACCAATCCAAATTACGACATCAATATCTCAATGAAATAACTCTAATCATCAAGTTAATAGCACATAACAATAATAAGCTATATATCATGCTCATCACAACATAAAACCTAATCATCAATCTAACTATCCTTGAACATACTCAACAACAATATATAACATAATCACCAATTTATCTAATATAAAACAATAATAGCAATGCACACAACTACAAGTTACTATCATTCTTGACTATCTGACACATGTGCATATAACCACAATAATCAACCAATATCTATCATGAATGTAATCATAACATCAGAAGACATGTACACAAGCATAATGTATATAAACCTAATGCACATAAAAATCTTTAACTTACATACCTGCATGTTGAACATACAATACATGTATGACGATCTACTCTTACCCCAAAGTCCAATGTTGCAACCTCATTATAATGATATAAATCTCCTACCCTATCTCAGCCAACACATTAGCATCATAACATCCAATAGCACCATGATGACCTAAATTGCATACAATGACTTCACAAGGCATGTTTGACTTACTATACATGCATAATCATAGCCATGACCATACATGCATAACAACCATTACTCCATTGTACACATTGCCACATGTAACCAACAATATGCAAAAGCAATGCCAAATCGACTACACCTAAGCATAAATTCATGTAGTCGAGCATAAGTGATCAATTCTTGTAATCAACCTACAAGACTCATACATGTAATCAAAATATTCAAAAATGTAACCTAACATACAATGATGTAAGTAGTTATGATGACATCAACATGTAAGCAACATATAATTCATGCACAGTCAGTCACATGTTCCAAAAATCAAAACATCCTGTCTATTAATTTGAAATCACCTTTCACCACTACTAACAACCTATAAGTGTAGAGCTATAACTAGGGTCTCTCACACCTCTAATTATTCCACATTAATAAATCAATCCGGGAACGTTTTTTTATTGCAAAGAGTAGCTCAATCCGAGGCTATTTGTCCGAGTAATTCTTAGTAGTATAGTGTTCAGAAGATTCAAAAGAAAACAAATGCTAAGCTGTAACTAAACTAACCCAAAAGGTAAAATCACACAAGACAGTTGATCAGTCAAGGGTACGGAAGCAATAACCCATCCCTCTAGAAACCGATAAAGAAAGGAAATTAGAGCATGGACTTATAGGTCTGGGAGCTAAGCAGCGTCTTGCTAAGGCTCACTACAGCCTTAGACCTTCTCTCATACCAAAACAACAAAGGCATGTAAATAAAACGACAGAAAGTAAAATGGAACAGCAAATTGGAAATGTAACAGCAGTAAATGGAACAACAGTAAAATGGAACAGTAGTAATAAAATGGAACAGCAATCCTTGATGAATTATGGAACAACAACCATCACCCGTATGTACATGTTCTATACTAATATAGCAATTTGAGAATAATGAATGATATGACTATGTTTCTAAACAGAGTAACACTTCTTTCAAGTCCCACAAATATTATTTCACATGGATCCAATGACAATAACATTCATCCCAACATTCTGCTACAGAAATAGCTTATTAAAGATGCAATTCAACCTTGAATAGATCCAATTGTACAGTGTCGAGACATTATATGGAGAAATCATTCAGATATTGATTATAACAGAGCATAGCATATCATATGAAAGATGTATCAGATTACTAAGTAATAAAGATAAACAAACCACACGCAAATCACCATATAATGATACAAAAGCAATTGTCCTTTGGAGTCGGGCCCTTAGCTGCCAATGGTACACTGCCTTAGGTTACTCCAGACGCAAAGATGAAATAAACACCAAGTCTTTTATATTAATCACATCAACAGAGTATAACAAAATCAGGTCTCAGTGAGACTCAATGATCAAAGTTTGTTCTGAAACTTAGAATTATAAAAACAGTAGTCCTCTTGCTCAATGACGTTGTTCCTTTATATAAAAGAAATTACGGAGGTATCTAGATAATCAAAGATAAGTTAAAGCAGCGATCCCTCAGGATCGAAGATCCTGAGGGATTCTCCAATCAGTTAATCCTTCTCTTTTCTTCCTCGCGTTTGCCAACTCGGTATCCCGCATTCTTTCTCTGGAGTATTCAGTTCTGATTTGCTCGATCTTGTTCGCATCCAGTTCCCTTCTGGAGGGACGGCAGTTATTCTTCCTCTGCTTTTTGCTTTTGGACGGGAACTCCTTGCTTCCACGTTTTCCTGCATAAAAACGACAATTATTAATAGTTGAGCTTCCTTTGTCAATTCTTGCACATTTTATTAAAATCCTTTATCTTCTTTGAATTCACAATGTAGAAAAAGGTTACAATTATTATTGAAAAACTTCTAGATTGCTTGTCAAAAGCATACCTTCCAAGTGCTCCACACCCCCCCCTGCTTACCCTGTTTCATGGTCTCATGAAAACATTATAGTTGACATGCAAGGCGGTGAGAGAATAGGCCGGAGAAGGGATCTCGTGAGGAGGCCGAAAACTATGATGAGCAACTAGATTATCAAAGAACTGATCTATTTGATCTGCAGGCATCTCATACAAGGCCTGATATCCGGGTGCAGGGTGCCAAATAATTGGACTGCGAAGTCGATACCCCAACCAGGATGGCCCTGCTTGCAGAATCCATTCCCCATAAAGGTTCAATTGGCTGGCAGCCAGCTCAAAATTCTCGTATTTGAATGGTTCCCTGAGCTGCCTGTTTGGGTTAGAGGTCCGGTATCGAAATTTTGCAGCATCGATGGCAAGGTCTTTAATAGTAAGGAAATATTCCAGACTATTTCGGATCAAGTCTTCGTGCATGGGTCCTAATATCTCGATGACACCTGGGATCCTCATAAGGCTCCTATGCTCTTTCCATAGCGTCACTGGGTCTCTAGGTTCAGCTCGTACCCATAAGTCTAGGCTATTCTCTTGTCTCTGAAAGTTGTTATAAGTTCTGAGCCATTTCAGCTGATTAACCCCAAATAAGATAAAGGCTTGGAATTGTATATCACCAACAAAAGGGCCAGGATTTAAATCAGCTTCCTGGTCTAGCACAAGGTTGTGCAAGTAAAACTCGCACAATAACCTTTGAACCTTAACTCCATAGTGCTTGCAACAGTCTATAAAATCATTAACAGTGTTGATGTGGATAGATGCTCCTTCCCTAACGACTTTTATTTTCAATCGCAAATATCGTTCAAGAAAAAATAAAGCATAATTTCTAGCAGGGGCACTACAAGTAAAAACGTCATTATATAAGGAACACACAGTGTCCATCTTCTTAACAACACTATCTAATCAACGAGTTACCTTAGCAACCTTTTCCTGCTCCTTTTGCCATCCTTCAAAGGCCTGGCTCTCAGACTGACTAATGTCCTGAAGTTGCTGTTGTAGCTCTTCGTATTTCTCCCTGGGGACTGTTTGTTCTCGCAGTTGGTCAGCTTCTTCCTTCATCATTTTGTGCAAGGTCTTTGTTTTTGGATCCTTTTTCCACAAAGTCGTAGAAGCTGGAAGTTTAACCTGGACCTTTCTATTACGCTGCTTAGAGTTTAGGACCCGAATTACCCCTGAGGGTGGTGCTTCTGTTTGGGCCTCTTTGCTTTATGTTTCTTTCTTAACATGAATAAAGGGTTGCTGTGGCCCTCCTGCCATCAGAGCCTCTTGTTGTTCCATTGGAATGTCCATCCGTTCTTCATGGTCAGATGGAACAGCAGTCTGTTCTTCCATGTTACTTGGAACAACACCCTGTTCCTCATTATCATTTGGAACAGCAGACTGTTCCTTGGCAGTAGGTCTCCTGATGGGGTTTCGACCAACAAAACGGGTTCTTGTCCTCGGGGTTCTTGCTGCAGTGGCCCTCCTCCTTTTCCTTGCGGTCCTTTTTATTCTCAAATTGGCTTTCAAAATTCGAATTTGCTGTCGGAGCCTGGGTATAGTGCCCAACAGCCTCTGCTGTCTCTTCCTTAATTTCTTAATTTCCTTTACCTCGACAGAGGGTTTGGCCCTTAAGTCCACTCCTTCTTCATCTGGGATATCTTCTGGCGTCTTGGGGACAGATTGTCCCTGATTGTTGTCTTCCATTTCATTATCATAACCAGGCAGGTTTTCTTCTCCTGCCTTTTCTGCATGCACTTCCTCGAGTAATTCTTCCTCTGCGGGTCCGTCAGGGATGCCTGTTGTGCTGGAGGGCTGGCCATATTCCCCCATATTGGCTAGAACTGCTGCCAATTCCTCCTCACCCACAGGGTCCTGCAACGGGCTACCCCCTGGCTGTGCTATTTCTTCGTCTTGATTGCCCTGTTCGGTAGTCATTTCTTCCTCAAAGTGCTCATCTCCTTTTTCAATTCCTCCTTCCGTCCGGTCAATCTCGGGCCCTGATTGCTCAACATTTCCTTCGAAGGGTCCTCCTTTTGGTTCTAGAGGTTCGTCCGCAATTTCAATTGGCTGGGCCATGGTTCCCTGAATCTTTTCCAGCCTTCCTCGTATCCCGGCCATTCGGGCTGATTTTCATGGTCTTTCAGGTTGGTCGGGTGTGCCAGCAAATTCTTTGGGTTCCTCTGGTTGTTCTGGTGTACCGGAGGATTGTTTCCGTTTTGAAGCAGCATGTCCTTCTGCTGCTGACTCCTTGCGTTCCTCTGATCATTCCGGTGTGCTGGAGGACTGTTCAGGTTTTGGGGGTGGTGCAGCCGATCCCTCCTCGACTATTGCGATCAGTTCCTCCCAAGTGCTTTGCTGTTGAGTGAGACTGTGGCTCACTATCAACCGAATCAGTCCATGGTGGCTAACGATTGCGTCTATGTGCTGGGCCTTCTTCAGGCTTCGGGCCGCGTCATGTAGTAGCGAATTTAAAAGTGCAGGGAGATTTACAGATCATTTTCCTTTTAAAACAGCTAAAAGTTTCAGGTGACGAGGTCTTACCACGTCTTTTCTTCCCTCACAGGTGATATAGCTTTGCACTGTCTTCGCTAGCTCGGTCCAGGGTTCCCCTAGTGTTGCCGATAGAACTCCTTTCCCTTTAACTGTCAATATTTCGCCTTCATCCTGGAAAATTTCCATAGCTTTCTGTAATCTTTCCTTCTTCAACGTCCATATGGGTCCAGCAGCTGGTAATCCTAAGACTTCTGCGATGATATCCTCTGTAACCACTATCCGCTTTCCTCCTACTATGGAATAATTTTCCTGCAAATTTTGCAGGAATTCCAACGCCACTGCTTCATTTGATTCTTGTAGGCGGCTGAAATAATTCAACTATCCTGCATTTTCGAGGATTTTGCGAGCAGCAGCGAAGGCTATCAGCTCATGAGGTTCGCTTCGAACTGTCTTTCCGCCCATGATTCTACTCAGAAATGGAACAGCAACTGCTTGCGGTGTTTGCGACGCAGAGAGGATGATCGTTGCCAAATTTTGGAAAAGATCACAGAGCATGCAACGAAAAAAGGATCGTGGACGGCAATTGCCATAGAATGGAGTCATTATACCATTAAACCATGCCATTCCTTCGTACATTATCTCGCCCGAATGGTGTGCAGCCACGTAATCCATGGAGTAATGAGGTTACCTCCCCCCCGCGATCTGATAGGTTGTCCCCAGCCGTCAAAGAGAGGAGCAGCAGCCAGTCAGAAGTCAAATCATAAAGAACAGCATATGGAATTATGTCATGTTTTAGAAAAACAATGAAATGCCGAAATCGAGGCAAAAAGGTAGATCGCGTTCTTTATAAGAGCCTGTGTGATATAATGAGGAGCCGAGGGATTGGACGTGTGTCAAATGTACGAAGTCTCCAGTGGTCATTGTCAGTTCCGTTGCCATGATTGGTGGTAATAAATATTCATGCGATATATACATCAGGGTGTGACATATAATTTATGCAAAGGATATAAGAGACAGAAAGATTTAATATCATACCTGTTGGTGTAAATATTACGACTTCTATGCCATTAACAGAGCTTTGCTGCCAACAGGTGTTCATAACCTTGGCAAAGTTGTTTATTTCACCCTCCGAAACCATGATCCTTTGTGTATATTCTGAAGAGTGCTTTGTCAAAATGCAGGACATCATGTTGGCTTGGTAACCAGATAGCCATAATGCCATTCACAAGGTAGGCGCGAAACATGGACAGGCCGGCTCATGATGAGACCCCCTGTTCCAAGGTTTGTTTGTTAATATACCTTCGGACCATATCCCTGGTGTGGTGGCCATAATGGGAATGCCACTTCACTTCCATCCTTATGATGATGGTAGGCTGGCTCTTTATGAGACCCCCTATCCTGCATTTGACAATTTTCCTGTTTTCTTTTTGTTTTTGCAGAGCACCTTTTTTATTTTTTGTTTATTTCCACATAAGGGTGGTTCCGCACTCCTTAAGAGTGGGGAATGGTGGAAGAAGTCTTATCATCTCAACAGACAGATATAAATCCTTTGTTCTTACTCCTAAGTAACAATCAAGAAGGATTTTTAGGGAAATCATCATGATAATGATCACCAACCAGGGTGCTGGTAAGAAGACAATGACAACAAAGATGAAAAGTTAATGTCCCTCCTCTTGTCCTCTTATACATACTAGGCTTTATAGTGATAGCGATTTATAATGTGCTGATTTCAGTATATCATGGTTTATGTTCATCTCATAAATTCATTACTGTATCTAAAAGATTGAGGAGAACATGGTTGCAAATCATTCCCAATAAGGGCAAAAACATGCCAATGGCATTCCTGAGAGAAGAATCCATTCGTAGGATACCATTTCTTTGAGAGGAACAACGGAAAATCGCAAATGCTGTTCCTTCTGAGAAAGGAACAGCAAAGACACTCAAATGTTGTTCCTTTTTGAAAAGGAACAGCAGACGCACTCAAGTGCTGTTCCTTTTGAAAAGGACCAGAAAAGCACTCAAATTTTGTTCCTTCAGAGAAGGAACAACAAAACACTCAAATGTTGTTCCTTCTGAGAAGGAATAGCAAAAACACGCAAGTGATGTTCCTTTTGAAATGGAACAACAAAATCACACAAGTGCTGTTCCTTTTGAAAAGGAACAACAAAATCACACAAGTGTTGTTCCTTTTTGCAAAGGAACAAAAAAGACACACAAGTGTTGTTCCTTTTCGCAAAGGAACAACAAAGACACGCACATGTTGTTCCTTCTCGCAAAGGAACAACAAATCACACAATTGTTGTTCCTTTTCGCAAAGGATCTGCAAAGACACACAAATGTTGTTCCTTTTTGAAAAAGAACAACAAAAACACACAAATGCTGTTCCTTTTGAAAAGCAACAGCAAAAACACACAAATGCTGTTCCTTTTGAAAAGGAACAGCAGAAACACACAAATGTTGTTCCTTTTGAAAAGGAACAGCAGAATCACACAAATGTTGTTCCTTTTGAAAAGGAACAGCGGAAACACACAAATGTTGTTCCTTTTGAAAAGGAACAGCAAAAACACGTCAGTGATGTTCCTTCTTGAAAAGGAATAGCAGAAACACACAAGTGTTGTTCCTTTTGAAAAGGAACAACAAAAACACTTAGAATGCAAATAGAGAATCAGGAAAGAATATATACAAGATGTTATGTACAAGTTATGAAAAAAAATGAATTCCTTAAGATATAGGTGAGGAATATTTCGCTTCCTCTCCTAAAATTTCGATATTAGTATCTTGTCGTAGCTGTTGACAGAAGGATTCCCGAGTGAGTGGCTTTCGATAGAGACGAACTCGGTGGCAATTTAATTTGAATGCATATCCAGAACCGTCAATTGTGATCAGGTTAAGGGTCCCATTGTCATGTACCTTCTGGATTTCATATGGTCCTAACCATCGAGTCTGAAGTTTCCTCAAGAAGTCCTGAAACCGCGAGTCGTATAACAGAGCCCAGTCTCCTTCAGGAAAGAATCTGTTCTTGATAAGTGCATCATGCCATTTAGCTTGCTGCTATTGAATCAATGTTGTATTTTGTAATGCAGAGAGCCTGATTTTGTCCAATTCATTAATCTGCTGTAATCGATTGATTTGTGCCTGACTCAGATCTAGGCCGACTTCCTGTGCAGTTCGTAGCATTTGGATTTCGAATTCTATGGGGAAGATTGGTTGTTTTCAAAACACTAATTAACAAGACGAATAGCCTTTAGTACTTCTCCATGTGGTTCTATAGGCCCACAGTGCCTCAGGTAGTCAAGCGGCCCAATCACGCCTATACGATGCAATGGTTTTTGTTAAAATTGATTCTATTACCTTATTACTACTTTCTACTTGTCCATTTGCTTGCGGATGATATGGAGTAGTGATCTTATGTTGGACATGATAATTGTTAAGTGTTGCAGCTAATTTATTTCCAACAAATTGTGGTCCACCATCTGTGATTAGTTCTCTCGGAAGTCCATAACGTACAAACAAATGGAACAAGAATTGTATTACAGAGTCTTCTGTAGCCTTAGGCAATGATTCGGCCTCGACCCATTTAGTAACATAGTCTATCGTCACCATAATGTATGTCCTCTGATTTGATGATGGATTGATGGGCCTGACGAAGTCAAGAGCCCAACGTTCAAATGGCTCAATGACCAATTGTGGTCTCAGAGGCATCTCATTGGCTTGTCCAGGTCGTCCTGCTCGCTGGCAGCTATCACAGGCTTTTGCAAACTTTTTTGCATCTTTGAAAATTGTAGGCCAATAGTATCCTGTCTGCAATACTTTATGTGTTGTTCTATTTTCAGCAAAGTGTCCCCCGCATGGTCCGTCATTGCAAGCTTTTAAAATGTCGAAAATGTCGTCTTCTCGAATACACCTCCTAATTTGCATATCTGCCCCTGTATGGAACAAATGGCCTCCAATCCACGAAAATTGAGTGCTTTTTTGAACAATCTGCTTACGTTCTTGAGGGGTTAAGTGTTTTGGTAGCTTACCTATTGCAAGGTAATTGGCGACATCAGCATACCAGGGTGTTCGAACAGCAATAGCAAACAGGTGTTAATCAGGAAATTGATCTTCTACTGCTATTGTTTCAATTGATTTCGTTATTCGTGATAGAAAATCGGCTACAAGGTTCTCCTTGCCAGGTCGATCCTTGATTGTGATATCGAACTCCTGCAATAAGATCAACCATCTGGTTATTCTAGCATTCGTAACAAGTTTATTTGCCAAATATTTGATAGCAGAATGATCTGTATATAACACAATGGGATAGCCTATGATATAATGTCTAAATTTGTTAACAGCATGTATTACAGCCAAGAATTCCTTTTCAGTGACAATATAATTGAGTTCGGCAGAGGATAAATTTTTACTGATATATTAGATAGCATATGGTCTCTTATCCTCTTCTTTCCCCAGTACTGCACCAATTGCTGTATCCGAGGCATCAGATGAGATTTGGAATGGTAAATTCCAGTTTGGTCCTCGGAGGACTGGGGCTGTTTGTCATGCGGAAAGAGTTATTTTTGCGGACAAACCTAACCTCCCTAGGAGTCTAAGACTCTCTAGTGACAAACAAACCAAACAAGAGCAATCCTTCTCTAAATATACATTATTCTATGAGAAACCAAGTGTTTTCCGATCTTACCTTAGGTCCAACGCTTGTTGTAGCGGTCCAGCCTTGCTGATCCAGATGAGCTCCTCCTTCACTTTAAGACCTGCATACACTAACAAAGCAAACGATTACATAACACCTGAATATTTCATAAAACAAAGTATATTCATCACATAGACCAAGGAGTACATGAAATAATTCATTAACAACAAATCATTGAGAAGAATGGACTTATTTGTATTAAGGAAACAAAAAAGGAACCATTACAACCTGAGCCTTGGTGTTGTGCAAGCTCCTCCCAGGGTCCCACAAGAGATTTCCTCTACTTTGACAAGCTCACCCACTCCCAATATGGCAACAAGGAAGGATAGTGATCTCTCCTCACAAGTCAACAATGGAAGTCCTAATTCCAGCAGAATTTACCCTTTAGAATGTTCAGCTTTCAACTTCCTCCTCCTTTGGCCCAAGGCCTGTATTTATAGTATTCTAGAGGAAGTTATTCAGTTCCAACATCAATGGGATACTCCCTCTTTTGGATGGGGTAGCTCCTCTCTTGATGGGATTAGTTCCTCTATCATAGGAGTGCATGAACCATCTGGAGGCACTCAATACACGTCAAACACTCTTCTAGAAGGCTCTAGAAGTGAGCACAAGTAACTTTTTAAAGATGAAACTCGCGCCTTTTGACCTTTATAGGGGTACGCACCCACCCAACCTTTAGCTTACAGAGCGTACAAGTACGTAGGTACAGTGTGTTTGGAGTGCGTACACGCAGGCAAGGTAGAGAGAACCTGCGTACCCAGAGATAAACATGTTTTTAAGTGACTTTCTCTCTTTTTGAAGTTTGACATGAAGAGC
>APFE030191211.1:179000-212630 GCA_000404065.3 Pinus taeda
TTCCTTGATTGTAGCACAACTTACTATTTTTAACAGTTTTTCAGGTCCTTAACTTCCGGAGCCATTTTGAGGCCCTAAACGATGTTTTTTGGGGAATCCGGGGGCAACATGGGTCCATGCAATGGACCGATGTTTCCCGTTCCAAAAATGATAGTGCTCGAATAGATCTTTCTAATGAGCTATTGTACGCGTCAAACGGAGATCATATGCTAAAGTTACGACCCCGGGAAGTTGATGTACCAACTTACCCCCAAACGGGGCCCACAGTTGGCGTTTCATCTCCTAGGGTTAGGTTTTGGAATGTTAAGGGTTTTTCATTGTTTCTCAACAATAAATAGGCCTTCGAGCCTCATTGTAAGTCAGTTCAGAGGCATGTAGCCCACACATCTCTTCTCAGAGATAGCTACCATCGCCCTAGCTAGTTTATTTCCATTCTGATTGTAAGCATATTTCAGTATTTTCCATTAATGAAATGGAAGTATTATTTCTGCTGCATATTTGTGTATATGGTTATCTCTGTAATTTGTTGTGTTCCTGTTTAAATCCGGATCAGATGATAATGGACGTAATACAGAAAATGATAGCGTAAATCGAATATGACTGAGATATATATCGATGAATGCATGGCGAACGATTAACTTAAGGTGGCCTCGGATATTGCCGATCGCCGATAGCAATATTGCATCGCATCGGAGCACAAGGGGAGTTTTTATTGCACCAATTCATTATCGCCGATATCCAACAGCGATATCGCATCGCATCGGAACAAAAAGGAGTTTTAATTGCGCCAATTCATTATCGCCGATACCCGATAGTGATTTCGCATCGGAGAAAACCAATGGGTCCTTAAGTTGTGTTTCCTTTGTCATTGCGATATGCGATCTTGCGATCGCTTCATCGCAATAACAAAAGATTAATCTTTTATGTGTAAGCTTTTGAGTGGTTTATTCGAAAAGGTTTTTTGGTAATGCTTTATTTTATTTTTTCGGACCTTTCTGAATAAAACTAAGTTGATACCAATTAAAATCAAAATTAAAAAGGGACCCATTTCATATTATAGTTTTGGGATAATAATGATATAAAATGGGGGGTTGTTTTAGGGTACAACAAGTAGGTAAACAGCAGAGAATTATAGATCAGTCTTAACAGAATGAAGAAAAGAGGTATACGCAGGTTCACCATTGACCAAGCTGCATATACACGCAGGTTCACTGTATACAAGTCACGTATACATACACATGCACTTTCACAACAGGAAAAGCGTGTATACCTTGGAAAAATAAGTTTTTTGGTCCGAAGTATTTGGTCCATGGTATTTTGATCCACAGTATTGGTCCAAGGTATCTAGTCTGAGGTATTGACCCTAGGTATTTGGTCCAAGGTATTGGTCCTAAGTAGTTTTGATCCATGGTACTTAGAAAGGCCTAAAACTATAAAAGGAGGAGAAGATCATTAGGCCAAGGTGTGCAAGTATCGAATATCTGATGAAGTGTGAGATCTAGTATGCAGGTTATTGGGTTATGGTGCATTGTTAGATCAAAACCAAGGATGAACCTTAGCGGATTATGAGGAACTAGATCTAATGATGGATCAGGATCTTAAGGCGTAAAATGAACTATTATTATGTGTTTTTTCTCATGAATATTCTAGATCTGAATACTAATGCATATATTATTCTGTAAATGATATGATCTGGGTATAACTAAAGTCTGGAATAGCTGCAGAATTATGAATTAATATTTGCAAATGTATACGCTGGTTGGCTTTGAGAAAAGCACATATACACGCAAGTTTGACACATGAAAGTAGTGTATATCTTATAAAATATGTTTTAGTTGTTGTTGTTTGTTGTTGCAGATTTTTGGGTTCTATTTACTATAGTCTGGTGACAGTGTTCTGAATGATCAGATTGATGGGTTGTCAAAATGATTGATTGATTCGGTTGTGGTTGGTTCAAAAGGTGATTGGTTGATGCAGATATATTTGATGATTGAATTACACTTATGATGTTGTTGATGGATCCAGTCTGAAAATTTATGAAACGTGGTCCTTGGAGGAAGAAAGAAGGTCGTAGCCTTCGATAGGTCGGCACCTACGTACTAGTAAAAATATTGGCTAGTACAAGAGCTAGGCGGTTGTAGCTCCCAGTAGTAGCTGGAAAATAAGAGAAGGTTGCAGCCTTCTATAGGTAGAAGCTTGCATATTGGTATAAGTCTGCACCAGTAAAAAATTGTAAACAGAATTTTCTTATTATTAAAAGAAGACAGAGATGACAGCAGCAGGTGGTTTTTACCCACATTGGGTTTCCACCTTATATCTTGGTGTTCATGTTTGATGCTTATGCTTTGCTTTGCTTTTACTACACTATCTAATTAATATCTGACATACTAGTTAACGTTCAATACATGATAAATTGGGTAAATCAAAAGTTCTCTGCATATATGTTGGTTGCTTTAATAACAGACACATGTACACACTGGTTCACTTAGCTAAAGTAGCGTATACAAATTTTCCTATGGAAATGAAAAATTATTGGGTTACTAATACTGATTCACCCCCCCCCCCCCCCCCCCCACTCATTATTATTCCAACAATTGGTATCAAGAAGGTCCTTCTGAAGAAGCTTTATTGTTTGAAGGAAGATCCATCATCATGAGTAATCAAGAAAGTGGGGGATCTATCAGACCGCCAATCTTTGATGGGAGAAACTTTGTTTATCGGAATATAAAAACCACATCCTACTTTCAATCACTTGGAACAGATGTCTGGGAAATCGTGGAAGGAGGATATACATTTCCATCAGCAATTCCTACAGATACGGCAAGTAAAACACAATATGAAACCAATGCCAAGGTTGTCAATACATTATCGGGAAGTCTGTCACAATCAGAGTTTTTCAAAGTTATGCAGCTCAAATCAGCCAAAGAAATATGGGACAAAATTGTTCTAAGCTACGAAGGAGACTCTCAGGTAAAACGTGCTAAACTACAAACTCTCAGACTTCAATATGAAACTCTTAACATGCACAATGATGAAAGTATTGCTAGTTACTTCTTATGTATAATGAGGTTATGAATTGCATGAAAAATTTGGGTGAAGAGATAAAGGAAGTTACCTTTTTTTAGAAATTTTTAAGATCCTTGTCTGCTAAATTTGAATCAAAAGTATCTACCATAGAAGAAAAACAGGATCTACAAACTATTACTATGACACAGCTTCACGAAATCTTAACCGCCTTTGAGATGAGAAAAGGAGGCCCATCAGATATGAGAGAAGCCGCATTTAAAGCTTTAGCGAAAGGAAAAGGAGAACTCAATGAATCAAGAAATATTTAAGAAGAAGAAGATGAAGTAAACTTTGTCAAGAAGCTTCAACGGGGTTCCAGAAGATTTAGAGGTAAACTACCTTTCAAATGTTTTTCTTGTGGTAGAGTCAGTCATTATGCTTCCAAATGTCCTCATAAAGATAAATATGATAAAGGGAAGGAATCTACAAAATGGAATAGAAAAAAAAGTGTAAGTAAAAAGAGCTACTATACTCATGAAGATAGCGATGGATTATCAAATAGTGATGAAGATGAAAATAGTAATGACTATAGACTTCTAATGGCTTATGAAGATGATAAATTTTTGGATGCTTTAGAAGAAAATGGACTTCGTGAAGAAATTTCTAAGCTCAAAATATGTTTAGAAGAAACTAATATGATTATAGATACCTTGACATATCAACTTGCTGAAAGAGAAAAACACAAAGAAAAACTACACTCATATAATGCCTTAGAAAAGGAAAAGAATGTCTTATTTGGAAACGATACTCATGCTGTCATAAAAGGTAAAGGTTTTGTTTTCTTGAAAGAAAAAGTTGAATTTGGGAATGTTATGTATGTTGATGGTTTAAAGCATAACCTGTTGAGTGTAAGTCAAATGTGTGATCAAGGAAATGAAGTGGTGTTTCGATCAAATGGATGTGTTGTTCGTAAGCTTGATACAGGAGAAACCGTGATCAAAGGTACAAGAACTCCAAACAACCTATATATACTCAAGGGAGGACAACAATAGTGCTATCTAAGCAAAAATGATGAAAACTAGCTATGGCACAGAAGAATGGGACATCTAGGCTTTTCTCAAATAAGAAAAGCATGCAGATTCCTGGTTGTTCGTGATCTTCCAGATATCAGCATTCCTGAAAATATTACATGAAAATCATGTCAATTCGGTAAGAAAACTAGATCTCACTTTATCAAGAAGGAAGGGTAAGCTAGTAAGCCTCTTGAACTTGTTCATACTGATTTATGTGGACCATCAAGGAAAAAGTCACCTCGTGGAGAAGAATACTTTATATTATTCATTGATGATTTTTCCAAAATGTGTTGGATAGGTCTTCTAAAGCATAAATATGAAGCATTTGAAAAGTTCAAAGCCTTCAAAGCTTTAGTTGAAAATGAATCATATCACAAATCAAATGCCTCAGATCTGATCGAGGAGGGGAATTTACCTCAGATGAATTCTTTGAATTTTGTGAACAACATGGAATAAAAGGGTAGTTCTCCACCACAAGGACTCCTGAGCAAAATGGAGTGGTAGAAAGGATGAACAGAACTGTGTAACAAATGGCTCGAGCTATGCTAGATGAATCTAGAACCCTTGCAACCTTCTGGGGTGAAGCTGCATTCGGCATTGTCACTATTCTCAACCAAGCAAATGTTTGGGTAAACAGCACTCAAACTCCACATGAACTTTGGTATGGGAAGACTCCTACTATAAAATACTTCAAAGTTTTTGGAAACAAATGTTACATCAAAAGGACTGATGAAAAACTTGGTAAGTTTGAACCCACAGTAGATGAAGGTATTCTTCTTGGCTACTCTTCCCAAAGTAAAGGATATAAATGTTATAATAAGAGACTTGGGAAAATTATTGAAAGTATTGATGAAGCATGCAAAAATCCAAAACAGAAACCAAAGAGTATGATAATGAAGAAGATGAGGATCATTTTCCCACATCAAATCACACTGATTCTGAAGAAGAAACCAATGAAACACCAAAAGAAGAGATAACAGAAGAATAAAAGACTCTGTCTAGGTGTGTTCAGAAAAATCGTCCAGAAATGCAAATTTTAGGGGAAAAAGGGGCAGGTGTTCAAACAAGAAGAACTATTACAGAAGCCTCAATCTATCTAGCGTTAATATCTTCCACCGAACCTCAAAATGTAAATGAAGCATGCAAAGATGAATGTTGGGTCAAGGCCATGAATGAAGAACTTGAGCAAATTGAAAATAATAATACTTGGGAATTAGTTCCTAGACCTCATGATAAAAATATCATAGGAACTAAATGGATATTCAAAATCAAGCTGAACAAAAATGGAGAAGTTATTAGAAACAAGGCCAGACTTGTTTGCAAAGGATATTCTCAACAAGAAGGTATAGATTTTGAAGAAACTTTTTCACCTGTTGCTAGACTTGAAGCCATAAGGATGTTTCTTGCTTTTTCTAGTTTTCAAAAATTCAAAGTATACCAAATGGATGTAAAATCAGCCTTTCTTAATGCAGACCTAGAAGAAGAAGCCTATGTTGAGCAACTAGAAGGAATCATTCTTGGAAATGATGCAAAACTTGTATACAGACTCAGAAAGGCTCTCTATGGTCTAAAACAAGCTCCAAAGGCCTGGTATTAACGTCTTGACAAATATCTCCACCAACAGGGTTTTTCAAAGGGATTAGCAGATAGAAATCTATATACAAAGATTGACAATGATAAATTGCCAATAATTATTGTTTATGTTGATGATATCATTTTTGGTAGCAAAGAAGAATCCATGAGTTGGAATTTTTCTTCAGTAATGCAGCAAGAATTTGAAATGTCCTTGCTTGGTGAGCTTACCTATTTTCTTGGTCTACAAGTTCAACAAAATAAAGATGGTATTTTTCTGTCACAAACCAAATATCTCAAACAGATCTTGAAAAAGTACAGCATGGAAGATTCTAAACCAGTATGTACCCCAATGGTAACAAGATGCAGTCTCAGCTCAAATAATGAATCAACAGGAGTACATCAACCAACTTACAGATCCGTGATTGGCAGTCTTCTTTATCTAACAGGTACTCAACCTGACATTATGCATGCAGTAGGAATAGTTGGAAGATTCAAAGAAAATCCAAAGGAATCACACCTTCGGCCAGTCAAAAATATTTTAAATATCTTCAAGGAACATAGAACTTTGGTTTATGGTATCCTAGAGATACAGGTCTTACACTTCATGCACGTATAGATGCAGAATGGGCAGGAAGTGTTGATGACAAAAAAATCACTAGTGGTGGTGCATTCTATATGGGTTCCAGGTTAGTGTCTTGGTTCAGCAAGAAACAAAGTTCAATTTCATTATCTACAGCTGAAGCAGAATACGTGGTTGCTGCATCTTGCTACACACAAATACTTTGGATGATGCAAACCTTGCAAGACATTTAGATCACATGTAATCCACCCATCTCCATTCTATGTGATAATACAAGTGCCATCAGTATTTCAAAGAATCCAGTCATGCACTCCAAAACCAAGCACATACCCATCAAATATCATTTTCTATGAGAACAAGTGCTTGAACAAAAGGTCAAATTGGAGTATGTTCCCTCCAAAGAACAAGTCGATGATGTATTCACTAAACCACTACCCAGAGAGACATTTGAATATCTCAGATAAAAGTTGGGAGTAGTTGTTGGATCATCCTGCTGTTAAATTCTATCTTCTTCATAGAAATGTGGTTATACGCGAGTTTCATGAAGCGTAGTCACATACATATGTTGGTTTCTGTGGGTACAGTCGCGTATATGTTGGTTTGAAGAAAAGAATTGGGCCAGACTCAGGAGAAACGGGTCTGATATGGTTCAGTGAACTAGCTACTCTGTTTGATGATGGTTACAATCTACTGATAACATATGGAAATATCTTGATCCTCATAAAGTTGTTGATAACCTTATGTATATCTTATTGATGATGATGCTATGATATCTCTTATTGACATATGCAATGATCATATTTGACAGTGAACAGGTGGAACAGATTCAGGGGGAGAACATGGTTGCTGGTCTAGATGCTGATTGAAAGATGCTACTGATGATAGTTGTTGCTGACTATCATGGTCTTGTTTAAGACATTTGTTCTATGTTATATGTGTCATGTATATCATTTAATGTAAAGGTCATGAAAATACCTAATGATGTAATGTTTCTTGTTTTTGTCAAGTATAAACAATTGGTATATCCCCACTTAGTTGGGTGGATGAGTCAAATTTGGTATATCCCCACTTGGTTCGGAGATGGATGTATGTATGGAGTCATGTTATCTTTTGGTAGACCTTGCTTGTACTCAGGGGGAGCATTGACTCAATCATGGGAACTCAATCAACACATTTTAGCATATCAGAGAATTCAGCATGTACTCAAGGGGAGCATGACCCTTTGCCCTTGATGTTAAAGGGTGAGAGTGACTTGGTTTTGTTGTTTCCATCAAGTATAAAGGAGGATATTGTTGGCATTATGATGCATGTGTTGTACTTGATGGCAACCCACTTGTAGCAGAACAAATCACTTGTACATGGTAACTAGATGAATCTACAGAAGAGATATCCAATGTGACAGAATGCATGGTAGTAGTATTTATAGATGTGATGAAATGCAGAGAAGCTTCAAGGAATCAGTTCAGAAGGAAACTCACTCAGATGACGGATCACAGTACAACAGGTTAACAGCACAGAGTTATAGATCAGACTTCACAGAATGAAGAAAGAGAGGTATACGCAGATTCACCATTGTCCAAGCCACGTATACATGCGGGTTCACTGTATACAATTCACGTATACGTACACACGTACTTTCACAAAAGGAAAAGCACGTATACCTTGGAAAAATAAGTATTTGGTCCATGGTATTTTGATCCATGGTATTGCTCCAAGGTATCGGGTCCGAGGTATTGACCCTAGGTATTTGGTCCAAGGTATTGGTCCTAAGTGGTTTTGGTCCATGGTATTGAGAGAGGCCTACAAATTATAAAAGGAGGAGAAGATCCTTAGGCCAATGTGTGCAAGTATCGAATATCTGATGAAGTGTGAGATCTAGTATGCAGGTTATTGGGTTATGGTGCATTGTTGGATCTGAACCAAGGAAGAACCTTAGCAGATGATGAGGAACTATATCTAATGATGGATCGGGATCTTAAGGCGTAAAATGAACTATCGTTATGTGTTTTTGCTCATGAATATTCTAGATCTGAATACTAAAGCATATATTATTTTGTAAATGATATGATCAGGGTATGACTGAAGTCTATAATAGTTGTATGTTTGAATCATCATTTACAGATCTGTACGCTGGTTCACTTTAGAAAAGGGGCATATACATGGTAGTTCTACATATCAAAGCAATGTATATGCAGGTTCACTTTGAGGAAAGCGCTTATGCATACAGGACCGACACATGGAAGTAGCGTATACCTTATAAAATACGTTGTAGTTGCTTTTGTTTACTGTTGCAGTGTTTTTGGGTTCTGGCTTGGGTTCTGGTTACTGTATTCTGGTGTCAGCATTCTGAAAGATCAGATTGATGGGTTGTCAAAGTGATTGATTGATTTGGTTGTGATTGGTTCAAAAGGAGATTGGTTGATGCAGATATATTTGATGATTGAATGATGTTGTTGATGGATCCAGACTGAAAATTTATGAAACGTGGTCCCCGGAAGAAAAGAGAAGGTTGTAGCCTTTTGTAGGCTGGCACCTACGTACTAGTAAACATATCAGCTAGTACAAGAGCTAGGGGGTTGTATCTCCCTTCCAGTAGAAACTGGAGAATGAGAGAAGGTTGTAGCCTTTTTCGGGTAGAAGCCTACGTATCGGTATAAGATTGCACCAGTACAAAATTGTAAACAAAATTCTCTTATTATTAAAATAAGAGAGAGACGATTGCAGTAGGTGGTTTTCACCCACATTGGGTTTCCACCTTATATCTTGGTGTTCATGTGTGTTGCTTATGTGTGATGCTTTATTCTGCTTTTACTGCACTGTCTAATGAATTCCTGATATACTGGTTAATGTTCAATGCATGATAATTTGGGTAAATCAAAAGATATCTGCATATACGCGGGTTTCATTAAGTACAATTGCGTATACACGCTAGTTCACTAAGCTGAAGTAGCGTATACAAATCCGTTTTTGAAAATTAAATTATTGATCTAGTAATACTGATTCACCCCCCCTCTCAGTATTATTTCCAACACACACACACACACACACACACACACACACACACACATATATGGATTGAGATCCAACTACTTCCAAAAATAGATGAGGAGGTTGAGATTTTCCCTCAACAAAATCCCAAACTAATTCTAAACTCATCATGGAAGCATTATTTCCAAGTCTCTCCCTTAATGCTCACATGTAATAAATATTGAAAAACACACATTACAACAACAATATTGATCTATGTTTGGCTAATATTCATTAGTCTATACACTCACTCTGGAATCTCATAGACATAACTCTTTCTTTACAACCACAAATTTGAGCTATCACTTGACCTTTATTTAAAACATAACTTCCTTAGACAATCGTTGACAAACTTTGCAGAATTGTCTCTTATTGACTTCCCAAAGGACAATCTCGGTATTAAACCACTCTATGGACTAAATTTCATCTATCAAAATGTAGTGAGATACAATTTTAATAGTTATATCGGTAAGTTTCCTAGTTACTAAGTGTATTCAGTAGCCAATTCCACAACTAACCTTTGTTTACATACACATTTACATACTCGCAAAAAATAACATGTAACTGATACTCTTGAAGTACCGAAGAACAACATGACCCATCAACATATAAGAGACTCGCATAATCAAATTACTAATATGTTCTCTTGGCACCAAAAAAATGTTGAGAACACTAATTTAAAATATGTTAATGTATTCATTGATTGTTCTTTATTATTAAATTTTATCAAGAACCACTACACATTGATCTGTAAAAGTGTAAACTTGAAGAATTTTAACAATTTGCAAGTTAAATATATGTGTTTTGGGTAGAGGATCAGTTTACTAAACACATAAACAAGTAAATTTTAACCAAATTTTACAGCCAAACAAAGACAAATAAGAGTATCTAAAACACCTAACAAAAATCATGATAAAGGAGTTCACCCCTCTCTTGGGCTACATCTCCTAGTCCATCTTCCAATGCAGGGCCTCTTTCATTAAAAAATCTCAAAAGTGTGCTTACATGATTTACATAGCTCAAATAGAAAAACTAATGTCTCTAGTGGATCCAACACTGTCAAAATCCCCCATTTTGGTTCTTTCTGCACCTCATTTGGGCAAACATTGAGAAAGTTATGATTGTTTCTTCATTTTTCCAAATTCTGCTACTAACCATCCTCCAATTTGGCCTAAACCTAGATTGAGCACCCCAAACAGGGAACCAAGGCACAATCCTTTCCTACATTCCCTCTCGATGGGTGAATTTGTAGGATGATTAAATCCTCCATTAATCCCCTAATCCCGATTTTTTTGGTCACATGGTGGCCATAAGACCACATAGGGGGCCGAAGATTCTGAGCTCTGTCTAGCCCCTAGCTTTGGTACGCCCTTCGTTTTATGTTGCGCTGGTGATCGTGGGTTGGTCCCTCTTTCCTTTACGTGCTCCTGGTTACATGGTGGCCATATGGCCTTGGGCTGACCCCCATCTAACATATCCACACCTGTGGTTCTGTGAGGGGTCATACGACCCGGGGTTGGCCCCTCTTAACTTCGTCACTTGGTCATAGTGATGGGTTCCGACTGCATTGTGGTCGTGCCTGTAACCATGGGCCGGGCTAAGGAATAGGCCTTGGCCCCCCGCCTATGGTCTCGTGGAGCTGGGGTGGCCAGGGGCTAGGGTTTAGCCCGCCCACCCTCCCCCAATGGTGCATTTTATTAATCTTAAATACAATTTTTAAACAATGTTTTAACAAGAAACATATGCGGCAAATTGGTGTGGGCCTTGGTTAATATGTGTGAGGTCTCGATTTCAAATTGTAATAGCCCTGCTGAAAAGTTAATGTAATAAAATTTAATAAAGGAAAAATAAGACCACGGTTAAGGGACACTTATTCCAAGGTGAATATTGGGCAAATATATCCTAGTGAGCATCACACGATGTGTGTGTTGGCTAAGGAAAATTGGAAAAGGCTAAAGCTAAGGCTTTGAAAACACAAAATGGAATTTTTGGCATATTTATTTATGAAAATAAAGGAAATTAGGAGAAAATTAAGGTGAAAGGTCACAGGTTGCATGTGAGGAGGAAATTGAAGGAAAATAATGGAAAATTAAGAAAATAGAATTCTCATTAGTAAAAAGGCTTTTGAGGATTAGTTGGTCCTTTTATCAGTTCAAGTTTGGAGTTCTCTCATTATTCTCTCTCTCTCTCTTGATCTTGGTCACTTAGAGTTTGCTTAGAGCACTCTAACTTTGGATTAAGGAAGGAAAAGAAAGCAAAGGGAAAAGAAGGAAAGCAAGGATCAAGGAAGAAGTGTAGCATCAAGCAGATTCAACAGGAATACTTGCAGGTAACCTTTTGCATGTGTGATTCCTAGCTGCTTTGGACATGCATGACTTTGCATGTTGGTGTATGGTTCTCTTGTTGTTGGTGGCATGGTTTTAGCAGGTTAAGACAGTGGTTTTCAGCCTAGCCTTTCCTTTTTTCGGATGCCATGGTATGTTGGGATGTTTATCTCGGATTTGAGCTTTGGTTTGCCGGATGGATTTCAGAATCTGGGGTGGAGGTTGTCTCAAGGTTCATTCTCAAAGGCCTAGAAATCCCTTGACCGGTTTTGGCGGGATAGATGGTAAAGCCTGAGGGAGAAGTCTCGGTTTAGGGCCTAGTGATCTGGATTTGGATTGTAGTAAAGCCTGGGAGACTGGTCTTAGTTTAGGGCATAGTGATATGGGATTGGATTGTGGTAAAGCCTTAGAGACAAGGAGACAGAAAATTCCTCAAGGATATTGATGGATTCTAGATGCCATTCCAAGTTCGGTTCGGTTGTGATATGAGCATTGGTTTTGGTGTGATCACAATTTGATGAGGGTGGAGGTGGTTTAACCTATGGATTCCCTTGGTTTTTATTGGATTGGTTTTTCTATGAGATCTCACATTCATGCTTGGAATATGGCAGGGGGGTGACTGGCTGAAAGAGAGTTTTGGTTCAGCCATGTCTGTGGTCGGGTGGTACATGGAAGTCCCAAACCTGGTCGGATTTGCCTATGATTAATAAAAGCTAAGTTCTCTTACTTTTTCTCTGATTTATATGTGGATTTAATGGTTTTCATATCTTTGATATTTATATGGTTAAATGATTGGTTATAAGCATGGTTATTTCATGTATTTACTTGTAATTGTTGAATGGATAGATGCAAGACCTAATTGATGATATAATAGTTCAATGGAGAAGGAGGTGATCCTTTTGGTTATGTTTCATAAGTTATTTCAGTCATTTACGCCCTGTGTTATATCCTAGACTTGTAGGTTGCATTGATGCTAAGTGTTTGACAAAATGCTAGTCCTGGTTGGGAATGCTCATGCCTAGTCCTAAGGTTGATTTTGATTTATCAGTATTGTTATCATGTCTTTGATGGATTCTGAAGGTTGTAGCAAGTTATGGGCAAAGGCTGGGATTTGAGGGTAGAAAAGTGGTTCAAATCTCGGGGTCGTTGGCATAGGTCTGTTGATAAAATTCCACAATCGCTGGCACATAGGCCTATGAGAGTGACTTTTGGTTGCTGGATGTTGTCATGCCTATAGCATGAGAGTGAACATGGGTTAAAAGGCTTAAAAAATTAGTGGGATTCAAGGACAAGATGTTTGAGTGGGTGACATGTCTCCTGAGGGTGTTGTTACTGATGTGGATGGGTTATTTGATATGTTATGTCGGTTCCATTTCCTTAAGGTCACCAACGAAGTTGAATCCCCTATAGTAGCCTCTCTCGTCACATATTTTACACCAGCTGGTTGGTTGTTTGGGTGGACTTGGGAGGAGGGGGTGTTACAGATTGATATCATATTGTGGTTGCGCTCTCCTTGGGTGAATGTGTTGTTCATGCATGCATGTTAGTTGCATGTGTGTCTCTTACACCTATATTCCATGTGCTTGTTGCATTGCATCATGTTGATCATGATTGTAGTAAGGTTGTCTTGAGGACTTGATGTGATTTTATGGGATGCATCGTTAGTATTATATGATTGGTTATATGTCACTTACATGTTGATTATATGTCGCTTGATTACATCCTTATGTGTCAGGTGCATTCTTGAATGTTTTGATTACATGTATCAGTCTTGTAGGCTCGTTACAAGAATTGATCACTTATGCTCGACTACATGCGATTATATGTATGTGTAGTTGATTAGTTATTTCTTATGCATGTTGATAGTTGCATGTGGCAATGTATGCAATGGAGTAATGGTTGTTATCATGCATGAGGTCATAGTAAATCCAATTTATAGTTGTTAAATTTCAAAATTTTAGGTGTCTTAGATGTTTTTGATGGTGCTAAATCCATTTCCACTATCAAAAACACGATTCAAACACTACCACTGCTAGATTTTTTGAAATTCTTTTGCCCGGATTCCGACCACTTTTAACCATCCGAGCAATTCCTCTACCTCGTTAGACGACTCCTTTTATTAATGTGTAGTCTAACAAGGCGGAGGAGTTGCCCGGAAAGTTATGGAAATTCCAGTCATATTTATAGAAAATCCGGCAAGAATTTTTGTAAATCCAAGTTATAGTTGTTAAATTTCAAAATTTTAGGTGTCTTAGACGTTTTTGATGGTGTTGAATCCATTTCCACCATCAAAAACACGATTCAAACACTGCCTCTACTAGATTTTTTGAATTTTTTTTGCCTATATTCCGACCACTTTTAACCGTCCAAGCAATTCCTCCGCCTCCTTAGATGACTCCTTTTATTAACGCGTAGTCTAACGAGGCAGAGGAGTTGCCCAAAAAGTTATGGAAATTCCGGTCATATTTATAGAAAATCCGGCAAGGATTTTTGTAAATCCAAGTTATAGTTGTTAAATTTCAAACTTTTAGGTGTCTTAGACATTTTTGATGGTGCTGAATCCATTTCCACCATCAAAAACACGATTCAAACACTGCCTCTACTAGATTTTTTGAATTTTTTTTGCCCGGATTCCAGCCAGTTTTAACCGTCCGGGCAATTCCTCCGCCTCGTTAGACGACTCCTTTTATTAACGTGTAGTCTAACGAGGCAGAGGAGTTGCCTAGAAAGTTATGGAAATTCTGGTCATATTTATAGCAAATCTGGCAAGGATTTTTGTAAATCCAAGTTATAGTTGTTAAATTTCAAAATTTTAGGTGTCTTAGACGTTTTTGATGGTGCTGAATCCATTTCCACCATCAAAAACACAATTCAAACACTGCCTCTACTATATTTTTAGAAATTGTTTTGCCTGGATTTCGGCCGCTTTTAACTATCCCAGCAATTCCTCCGTCTGGTTAGACGACTCCTTTTATTAAATATCATATACAAATACATCAAGTATTGGTTTAAGATAGAAATTTTATCTTAACTACACAATCAATTAGTTGAAAAAATATCTTAACCAAACATTAAATTAGGAGCTATTTTTGTTAGATTAAATCTCTCACATCCAACTAATTAACAATCAAACAAACTCATGCAATAATTACATTGGACATACTCCTAACTGTGGAATAGACTGTTTATTTTTAGTAAAACTATTTTAAATTGGACATATAATCATCCAAATTTGTTTATGTTTTAATGTTCTTAAATATTGTTTCACCATCTAACTCCACTCTTTATATGCTACTTATGGTTTCCTCAATTATTTCATGTACTATGGATCAACAATTATTTCGTGACTGGTTTAGTTTCTCTTACGGAAATAGACAATACATCCAATAAAATATATATTGATAAGTTTACAATATAAAATATTAAATTAAATCAATTTATTATTTTTACTATTTTTTATTAAATTAATATTATATTATATGATTATTTTAATTCCACTCTTTATTATATTAATTTAATTCTTCTTTTTACCTTTTACATGGCTCATCACTATGAAACACCTCTCAAAACCATAACCAAAACTCTCAAAACAATAACTAACAATATAGTTGCATAAATTTGTGAACAATGTATTTTAAAGAAAATTGTATATAGAATAGGTTGAAATTATTGTATTTAAAAAGTTTTTAAATTGGATATTTATTTATATCTGGTTTCAATTCACTAACATCTATCACACTTCTAATCTTTTTGATTTATTAAGCCAGTCCAATTATAACAATCTAGAAGCGTTTCTTTCTCTTTTTTTAACCACAAAAACAAAATTTTGAAAAATCACAATTAGATTTTTTTTTTTTTTTCTTAAAGTCCTATAGACCACATTAGTCTTCATCCATATCTAAATCAATACCTTCTTTATCTTTAATTTTAACTTAAACTTTATATTATTCATCCAAATCTAAATCAATACCTACCAATAACTTTATATTCCTTATCCACGTCTAAATCAATACCTATCTAGGTATTTTCATTTTCTATATTATTTTAAATGAATTTATTGAATTTATCCATTTCTAAGTCAGTACCTCCTCCTTTATCTTTTCAATAAATCTATAAATTTCATCGGCTTTTAAATCAATACTCCACTTCCCTATAAATATTTCACCATCTTATATATCTTCCATAAATAAAATTTATTCATGTTTACTTTGTACATTTCAACTTCATGTAATTATGTGCGTTCAACGACTTCCTGTGAAATAAATAAAAGAGTCCGTGAAAGGATGGGAAGAAATACGAATCCTGAAGATATTAAAACAATCGTGTTAAGCGTCAAACACGCGGATTGGACTAAATTCCCTCCCACGCGGTATTTAGATGATTTCAATTAAAAAAAATGGAAGTATAGCTTAAAAAAATTTCAATTCATCCATATAAATTTATAATGATTTATTTATCATCTTTCAATGACATTTTTTGAATAGCATATTATTCTGATTTAATAAATAAAATGACAATACAGTAAACCAATATCGTTTGACTAAATACAAGAATGATATTATTAGATGTCATGTCAGCACTCAGACAAATGCATCCATTGTCAAACCCGTGGATTCGACAAAACTTCAAATACAGTTATCCATCTATTTTTTTTTTGACATATATGTGTCAGTGAGTAAACCAACGCTCCATCTATGATTTTTTCTTATCTTGTTCACATCTATGTCTCAGCGAGGCTCTAAGACCTTTCTAGTTACTCCTCAGGTTTATATATGAGCCACCTATATGCATAAGGAGGAACGTAAAATAAAGGCATTTAAAAACTTTGGCGGGGCTTATACACATACATATATGCGATCGGATGAACCGGCTCTGATGGCTATATAAACATTATTGTATAGATTTTGAGATCCACCGAAAGGTGTTTTTTAATGTATTTTCACATATTTATTTATTTAATGAAATACAAAGAAACAACATCAATGGGATAAGATCTGGACAGGTTTGTGAAGGGGAATGTATATTGTTCCAAGTCCGGAGGAAAGCCATTTTTACGTTATTTTTAGGATATCAACGTATTTTTAAAAATACACAAAAGCAAGGCCAAAGCGATTTGTGATAGTGATGAGGACGGACACGATAGAGGAATAGACCAGATTTAAGGACTTTTGAAGTCTGAAATAAGTAGTGTTTTGGCGGAATTTCACAGTGTTGCAGCGTTTTTCTGTGTAAAACAAAAAACGATCGTTTTTGGGCATTCCAAAGGATTTTAGAGGCCTGATAACCATTCCGTTACAGTACAGGTGGCCATCATCCTTAGAAGCATTTAGCAATGATTGCTAACACTTATAAAGGGGACTGAGCAGACAAAGTACAGGGAGACTAAAAGTCGAGAAGCTAAAACGAACATGCAGCACAGTTTTGGCTTTAAAGCCATCACAAATAGAAGACAGAGTAGGCAGTGCTGAGACAGAGCTAAGATAGAGACAAAGAGTGATTCATAGAGTCTGTGTACTCAGAGAAAGCTTGAGAAGTTCAAGCAAACTCTTACTGTTATATCTGTTGTGTATTGAGTCTCAAATTGAGCTCATACTGTTGTAAAAACTCTGTTTCAAGACATAATAGAGAGGCCACCACTGAAAGTTGGAACAGGAGATGTAGCCCAGGAGTATTGGGTGAGTTCGTTATTAAACTTGTTGTGTTTTTATGTGTTTGTCTACTATAGTCTTTTACTACTTCATAGTTTATGTATTTCGTAATCTGATCGATCTATTGCATAAAATAACATAGGCAAATCCATGCACATGAGTCTGTAATACCTTATTAATGGTCTTAGATCTCATTATCAGATCAACAAGGGATACAGCTGAAAATCTTTACCCTATCCTTGGGGAGAAGTCACCTATTTCATATCAAGGTATATTACTTGTGAAGAACGTTTCTCTATTATGTTCAAACATCATTTTAGGATTCTGGCATCCCTGCGCTATCGGCATGCCCCAACTTACTCGATAGATATGCCATTTTTTTAATGAAAAGTTTATAGTTGATGGCACATTCTTCTTGCTGTTCTCGGAAAGTGCTGGGAGTCCTTACCAACCATGGTTTATTCCCACTGCTAATTATCCAAGCATTGGCCCAAACTCCAATGTCATGGCTACAATTTGTTGAATCAACAGAGGAAGAACTGGAAGGATTATTACTAGTGGAGGAGAAAATCAACGAACAAGATGCAGAAGGGAGAAATGTCACAGTTGATGCTAAACCACAAGAACCAGCATTGAACATGGAGGCCATGGAAGCAGACAGAATGGAAATCGATGAGTCCAATAATGCTACTGATGATGCACAAGAAACACTTGCCATGGAAATTCCAAGGGCTGATAAAAAGGGTGCAGGTGGTGCTGCCCCACAATAACAACACCACCCAGACAAATCATACCGGAACCAGTACAAGTGGCAGAAGTTGTGGTTAGCAGTGCTTCTCAAGAACTAGTAGAAAACTCAAAGAGAGTCACTTGGTCAGCGAAACGAAAAGTCGAACAGGTTGATTTTCCATGTACAGGTCAGGCTGAGGAAATTTTATCTTAGTCACCTTTCACCTCAAGCCTACCGAGAGGGGCTAGAAAATTTTGAACAACCCATCATTCAAAGGTTGAGGAGGCGGTGCCGCCCATTCTGAAGATCAATCAGGAGAAATTGGACAGTCTAGCAGAAGCTACAAATATGGGCAGTCCTGCAAAATTAGTGGCAGAAGAGACTTGTGCTGAGAATGAGTCACAAGAATATGAGGTAACTTACGGTCCAGCAATAGATTATCAAGTATAAGAACAAAGTTTTGAGGGCGACATTTCGTTAGATGACACAAGAACTCAGAGAAAGGACCCACTGATTGAAGTTGAATTTCAAGGCGAAAAGATAGTCCCAGCACAAGAGGATGTACAATTGGCAGAGGAAGATGCGGTGAATGTCAAAATTCTAGCTGTGATAATCCGAGAACAATCTAGAGGGGTTGAGACAGATGTTGTTGGAATTGATAAGCAGGTGACAGAAATAGAAGTTGCGAATATGGAGCCTCCAGATGTAATAACTCTAGAACGGCAAGATGAAATTAGAGTGGATGGATAGGTCGAGGAAGTAAGAATTAAGAAAGAACAAGTTGATATAGATGCTGAAGATCCACCAGGCCCCACATCGGCCACAGAACTGATGGGAGAAATCACCATTAAATGAAAATTCATTGGTTATAGCACGCAGCGGAAGCCCTCCTTCAAGGAGAGATACCAGTCCCAATTCAATGAAATATACAGTTGAAGATTGACAATATTCGGTTGAAAAAGAGGATTTGTCAATTAAAGAGGGAATCATGAAGAAATAGGAGAAATATTGCAATCCTCAATGATAGATTTGCAAATCGAATAAAAGAACCTATAGCAGCCCAGGACAAAGACCCTCCTACCACTTCTGCTACGACATAGACTGAGCTAATAGAATAGTTATTTGAGATCAGGGAGTTCTTCTTGACTGCTGAAGTTCAAAAATGGCAGGTGACTGCCGTGCACTTGCAACAAGGATCTAGTTCGGTAGAAGATTACTAGAAGGGGATTCAGATAGTCAGAGAACAAGAAGCAAGGGTAGTCACTGGTTATATTGACAGGGAATATAGAGATAGGAGGAAGCGGGAGAAGCAACATAAAATAATTGCACAGATGGAAGAAGAAGTGTGCATCTTGAAGACAGACAAGGAAGAAATGTTTGATCTTGCACAACAATACTTCCTTGCTGCCCTCCAGCTCACAGCTATGCACTATTCTTGCATGAACAATATTTTTTATTTTGTCTAAAGAGTATATTTCATGAAATTAGTCATAAGAACGAAGACTCAATGCAGTTCCTTCGGATCATGAGAGTGCATGACACTTTAGACCAACATCTTCTTTGTGAACTTTATATGCATGACTATTACTTGAAGGATGATCAAACCTTTAATCATGTTCCTTATGTGGGATACATCCAACTCAGAATGTTCACCTCTTATACTATCAATCAAGTCAGGTTGAAGAAGGCTTTTAATACTTTTGAGTCCAACCAAGCCACTCGACTGTTATTTGTTTGGAGAGAAAATTGCCCATCTGATAGTATCCTTAATAAGCACATGAATTTTCTAAATATCAAAGGGAAGAAGAAACAAATGCTTGCAACGCAGAAATGGCATATACAACTATGCACTACCCAAATAGTTTCTTGTCAAGAAGAGGATAAGGATGCCTATCAAAGGAGGTGGATGTTATCTTCATTTGCGATAAGACTTAGAGAGCCTTTTAGAACCCACAATTATGCTAGGGCATTAGAAAGGATGTTGCGCTATATGGCTTGTCTACAAACGGCTAGGGTTCACTGGATAGGTCTCAGGTTTCAATTCCCACTTCTTTGGCTACCGGCTGACACATACACCCCAGCCTACGAGGTGAACATTGACTAGTGGAAGGATGTTTTATCAACCCGAGAATACCAATTCGCTGGTACTGAGATGGCCGAAAAGTACGAGTGTGTACATGTTGTGTTCACTATGTTTAACACTTGGATTCATTCAACTGTTCTAATACATATATATTAATGAAAATGTGTTATATAAGTTGTTAATGGTGTCCTGCCCATGTTGGTTACCTCCCAGACATTAGTCAAAACCTTTCACGTAAACTTGCTATAACGATCGTCGCACTCGCGTGGATTACTCGCTGAGTGTTGTACATGCCATCTTCCCTTGTGTGTTGTGACTGTCACATCTATGTGGATTCCTCCTCTAGAGGCTGCACACATCTTGTTGTGTCGTGTGTTCCTAACAGAGTTGGGTTTCCTCCCATCCGACTTGGGACTCACTCCCACCCTTTCTCTCTCTGGTGAAAGAACCTTGACACAAGTAACACTATCAATCACCACGAATGCGAACCTCACTACTCGAAGACAAAGAAGAGCACTCCCTTATGCTGACAAGCAAGAGCTAAGGCAAACATTTAAGATAATGGCAACCCAACCATTATACTCGATGGGATTCCCACACCAAATGGTGTGAGGTCTAGTTGGGACTTCATACCAGGGTGATCCCTTGAACGTTGGCGGGTCCAACACCATCAACAAAATGTTGATGTAGCCCCTTTTTTGTATGATCGATTCATTGGAGATTGGGGTCAGTTCCCCCACCATGATCAGGTCCCCCTTTATTTTTCCAAGCACATATATGCAAACTTTGTGCTACATATGAGGCTGAATTACACAGATATCGGATCTAAATATTATGGATCTAGTTTGGTATGTACCTATGATCGTGACAGGGCTCATAGGGACCTTGTGCATATACCACCACCTCCAAGATTGTTTCCACTTCTTTCAAGGGTTTAGTCAGCAACCTGACATTGATTATAATGAAACTTGTGCACCTGTAGCTAGATTCGAAACAATAAGGATGGTGTTATCTATTGAAACACAAAATAAATGGAAAATGTTTAAGATGTATGTCAAGTCCACATTTTTAAATGGATTTTTGGAAGAAGAGGTTTATGTGAAACAACCTCGAGGATATGAAACTGATGGAAAAGAAGATAAAGTTTACAGGTTAAATAAATCATTATATGGATTGAAACAAGCACCCCATGTATGGTATAATAGAATTGATGAATATTTGTCCAAGTGAGCAAACTCTGTATACAAAGATAAATCGTGAAGGTAAAATTTTGATAGTTTGCTTGTATGTTGATTATTTAACTTTCATTTGAGATATTTCAATAGATGATTTTAACACAACCATGAAAATAGAGTGTGAGATGACTAATTTAGGGCTAATGAAACATTTTCTTGGTATTGAAACAACTCAAAGTGAAAATGGTATTTTTATTTGTCCATCTAATTATATGCAAAGGATATACTGAAAAGGCTTATGATGTAGAATTTTAATCCAGCTATAACCCCAAATGAAACTAGTACAAAACTTAGTAAAAAGGATCAAGGGCTAAGTGTTGATCCAATATTGTATAAAAAATTGGTTGGAAGTCTCACATATTTGACTACAACAAGGCCTCATATAATGTTTTTTGTAAGTTTAATTTCCATATTTATGGAGTCTCCAAAGAGTATCTATTGGCTAGTTGGAAAAGATGATCTTAAGATATGTTGTTGGAACAACAAATTACGATATCGTATATACATTAGATTTAGATTTTAAGTTAACTAGATATGCAAATAGTGATTTTGTAGGATGAATTGATGAGAAAACATCTAGGTATGTGTTCAATTTTGGATTAGGTGTAGTAGTATGGGAATCAAAGAAGCAATCCATTGTGACTTTTTAATTTTGGATTAGGTGTAGTAGTATGGGAATCAAGGAAGCAATCCATTGTGACTTTATCATTTGCTGAGGCAAAGTATGTCACAACAACAAGAATGGCATATCAAACTATGTGGATGAGGATAACTTTGATTAAGCTGTTACATGAAAAGGAAGAACCAACTCAATTTTTTTGTAACAACAAATCTTCCATTGTGTTATTAAGAAATCATGTTTTTCATAAAATAGAGTAAGCATATTGATACAAGGTATCACTTCATTTAAGAATTAGTAAACAATAATGAAATTTGTATAAAGTTTTGCAGATTAGAAAATCAATTTGCAGAAATGTTTACAAAACCCTCCTGAAAAAATTGATGTGTATGGTGTAATAACATTTCACTATAAAAATAAAATTGAGTGTAACAACATTTTAGTGTAACTACAAAATTTTCATTTTTAATGAAATAATTAAAAAGATAATATCAATTATAATAATTAAAAGAGTAATATCAACTATATCAATTATTTTACGACTAAAAGAGAAACACCGCCTCAGCCCATTAAACATGGAAGAGACAACATTGCCTCAATGAGTTGAACTTTGAAGGCGCAACACCACCATAAAACAACACCGCTTCAATTTTTTAAATTCTAAGAGTCAATAACCGCCTCAGAATTTGTCTTATTAGTCCCTGCCCTCCGGGCCTGGCAGGGACTATAGTAATCGATTCGCTGCGATTACATTAGTTTGACACGGGACCGAAGGTTAAACAGAAATTAAACCAAAGTTTTCCTGATAACATATGGATATGGCCCACTTTGCCGCTGCATTTAACCAATGGCTGAAGCGATGGTCTTATTTGGCCTCATTACGAGGTATGAGGTCTCAAAACTTAGGCAAAAGTTAGCAAAATGGTTTGGTTAATTAGGACAGGTTCCCGTCAGTGAATTAATGCCAGTGAAGTAATGCTATCTTTGGCATAGCATTAGTTCGGTCACATTTAATGTTAGCCAAACATTACGGGAAATTAAGCGGGCCAAACCTTTGCATGTAAGCCTGCCTGTACGCCTGCCAGCACATCTAACAGGTGCTGGCTCCTATGGGCGTCCTCCATTCCTTCTTATATCACCACACCGCAACTTCATTTCTCCGCAACTTCATTTCTTGTTGGTTTTCTCTCGGCGGTGGCTTCCTGCCCGCTCCACCCTGCAACACTGCAAGACCTGCCCGCTCCACCCTGCAACCCTGCAAGAAGTGACAGCCGACCTGCTTTTGATCTGTTGCTCTTTGTAACTCTTTTCTGCTGCTCAAGTTCCTTGTTCAAGTCGCGCAATTGGGTAAGTTCAGTCTTCAAATCTTTCATTTTCTGTGACTACTGTTCTGTGACTGCTGTTCTACATTTGCAGTTCTTCCTGCTCGAGCAGAGCAGCGGCCTCTCTAATGTCGAATGTCCTTCGGTGTTGCAGCCTGTAAAGTCACCACGCCGCCCATCACAGGTAAATAGTTTCAGAAATTGCCCATCACGTAAATAGTTTCAGAAATTTCTAAATTTCTAATTGAAGTAATTTACTGTGGCCGTGTTAACTATTTCTAAAAAAGGCTGCAATAATTTTATTTTGTTCTTTTCAAAATAAACTGTAAAACAACTAACAATATCACAAAATTGTTGTGCAGGTTACTCGACATTTCTTTCGGTTGACCTTGCAAGCGGCGCACGAACGCGTTGTTTCTCATCCAAACAAATAACACCCCTGCGATTATAATCTCTGTTAATCGAAAGGCATAAAGAAGCTTACATGCAAAGCCTGTATTCCAGTCCATCTGGTAGTCTGTTACATTTTGGGACTGTTCCTTTGTAAACTTGGGCAGCCTTGTCCCAACAATTTCCACCATAGAATCAGGATATTTCCCATAGGTAATAGGATGGAGAAACCTGGCAAATATGAAAGCAAATAACGAATTTTTATTACAAGAATGACGTGAATGGAGACAAATTTATCAAACAGAAACAAAAATACAGAAAAACAAAGACCCTAAAATATGAAACCTAGGGTAGCCATCTGTTATTTTGTAGCTTGTAATTTGTATGCAATTTTGATAAGAAATACCGAATGCTATTAAAAGAAAACCACTTCTCATTCAACATAAGTAGAGGGAAGAAAGAAATTCACACATACCATCCAATATGGAAATCCCTTGATCTTTGAGCCGCTCCCTGGTCCTCACTGGAATTTGTAAGAGGCTCATACCATACAAAGTCCAAAAGTATCCCAATTTTTCCCTTTTGCATGGGCTGCAGTTGAAAAAGTTTTCAGCATCAGTGGCCAGTTCATGCTCTTAACAATTAAATAGCAATTTTTTGCTACGTTGTAGCAGGTCTGACCTGATACTTTTCTCTATAAATCTTTACAGCAGTAGCATGTGAAAGCAGCAAATTGTGTGCAACAATGTAGGGTTCTGTAGCCGAATTTCCCGCTGTACAGTTCCCAAATGGAGCAGAGCACCTTCCAGGAGCAAAAATGCCATTGTCATAACCAAGAGCAGCAACAACCCGTGGCTCATTGAATGTAAGGGGTGATTTTCTGCTACGTTTGAAGAAAATTGGAAAATTAAACCACAAGTTACCGCAATCGTAGCTCAAACCGCCAAGTATAAACGGAAAATGTAAAGGATATTGCAAATTTCCAGATCCGTCGGCTCAGGACACTACTTACAGGTGCAGATGCGCTCGAATATATCCAAATGTTACGGTGTCAACTCAAATTCTCCGATATTTACAGAATTTACTGCATTTAGATCATCAAAACCTCTGAGATCGGAAGATAAACTCCACGCCCCAAGCTTTAAAATTCGAAATAACCGGTTTCAAAACTGAGAACAGAACCCTGCATCATAACCTCCATCGCAGATATAAACTGAGAACAGAACCCTGCATCATAACCTCGCTCGCAGATATACCGGAGCATGTTGGTAATACAGAAACTGCGATCTGGCACGTGGCTTGCATGTGTGGCTTCTCTAAATCTATACATTTGCTTACCAAGTTTACCATGTGTGACCGGTGGTTCATGAAGTATGAATGGAACTAGACAAAGGAGCACCTCAAATGTGTTTTAATCTGGTGAAGTTGGGAAGATATGTAGTATGATAGTATACACATCGGCACGTGTATTGCATACAAGCACTACATGCATAGCGATGGTCAATTGTTCTGTATCCAAACACAACACATGGGCAGCATGCACCATCAACGAGAGATTTTCACGAGTGGACCACAGGGACTCAATAAGAAATTATCATGAGTGGACAACATAAACTAATAAGTAAAAATGTCAACATTTTCTAAGGCTATTGAATTATGAAGTCGTATGCTTGATTATGAAACATATGCATTCTCCTCGCCGTCAGATTTGTTAGAGGCCACCATTGCCACATTTGTTGGAGACCGCTTCTCTGTTAACCATCGTGGATGAATAAATAGAATATTTTACTAGGAATAAATGGTAAGGTTTCAAAAGAATAAGGATGACATATGTGATTCTTTGCCATACGGGTGTCTTTTGAGTTTGGTTTCCCTAGGTTTTTGTCTCATTTCCATGGGAAAAAGAGCTTATTATTATCTAGCTACTTGAGATTCTATGTTCACCAAATTTGTTACATAATCTCATAAGGGATAGGTGTAACTAGCGTTAAAAACAAGTTCTTTCGATTTTTATTTCCTTTATTTCAATTTAGTTTTCAAAATTTATTGAATTTCATGCTAAAAGTTCCATTCCATTTAGTTCTTTTATTCTGTCATCATTTGCCCAGGTTTCAGAACGATGGGCATAAAGATACCTTTGGCAAAGTAGCAAGTTCAATTGATAAGCAGGTAGGTGGTCACTGTGTGCTTGAGGTGAATTGCTTTGCCCAGGTTTCAGAACGATGGGCATAAAGATACCTTCGGCAAAGTAGCAAGTTCAATTGATAAGCCAGCCCAGAAAATCAATCAGGGCAATCGTAGATCGGTTTACTCACTATCTTATTGGCAATCCTATTTCTAAGGCATACGTAATTTGCGTCATAGTTTTATCTTCAATCAGTGGCAGGGGGAACCTAAGCCCTTCTAATTTCCTATCTTTGCATGGATTAATAAGGATGCAATCAAGTTTCGATTATCCCAGAACAAATATCGGATCTTTTGTACCGAATTCTTCGCTCTGTAAGTGTCCTGCGTAGGGAGTATTAGATCTATCAGAGATGCCCAGCGTCGGTGTGCAATTGTACAGTGTTTTCTTCAAGCTTTTACTCAAGCACAGGCTCCAGAACCAAGCGCAAGTGGCCGATCATGATGCTGGGCATGCGGTTACGTCGAGGTCTGGATCAGGCAACGTCCCTGCAAATGCTGCATTCATCGATGGGATTGCGACAAAGGACATACACATAGATGCCCTCACAAATCTGTCGATCAGGATTTTTCTTCCAGAGTCATCTTTGTTACCTGAACCGGTATCTAAACAGTCCCTGACTGGTCTGAACGATGCAGGGGTGGGATCTGATAGGAGAACAGAGGAATTAGACACTAATAGAGGCTTTAGGAGGAGCAAGTTCAATTGATAAGCAGGTAGGTGGTCACTGTGTGCTTGAGGTGAATTGCTTCAGGTGTCACTTACTAACTGGGCTTTGATTCAATAATTGAGGGTTGTTGTGAACTGGGGCTTGAGGTGAACTACTTTCAGTCAACTGTGGATTTCAAACTCACTGCACAATGTAATACATCGATACCTAGTGCATTTACAAGCGACATGGGGCTTGAGGTGAACTACTTTCAGTCAACTGCATACGTAATTTGCGTCATAGTTTTATCTTCAATCAGTGGCAGGGACTTGCTGCTTCGCAGCCTCCCTTGTTTCCCCATGGAAAGGCGAAGGTTCATCATTGAAGGGACAACTTAATTTTTCTTATATTGATCAACCGACTGAAACTCATGTATAAATAGATGATTTTCCTATTTGGACGTTTAGGTAACAAAATTGAGATAGATGAAAGAGAATTGTCATGTATCGATATAACAACAAGAAGGCCAGGGTAATGGAATGGAAACATATTTTTTTTGGGTACTATTATAGCGTGGTTGTTGATACTCAATTTTTTTTTAAGTTGTAAATGATATTCACTGTTACAATAAACAGTATATGTTATTTTACTGGTGTACCTGATACACTCTTATTAGTCCCCTTAGCATGGGACTATAGCGATGATATCGATCTAATTTTGTATTAATTTGGGCGTATCGAATCATTTAGGCGTATCGAATCATTTAACCAATGTTTTAAATAAATATTTTGTGGTTTCTTTTGTTTTATCCAAAGTTTTGTGTTTTGAGGTCTTATTGCCGGACGGATTGATTATACACCGTACTAAATCCATTTAACCAATGTTTTCTGATTGCCGGACCAATTGATTATACACCGTACTAAATCCATTTAACCAATGTTTTCTCATATTGCAAGACGTCAACACGTTTTATTGTGACATGACGTTCCTTCTTTGAGCTGGCTTTGAGCTGGGACGTGGAGAGTGAGGCGTTGCATGCAATGCATCTGTTCCGCTCTGTATCGTCGTGTTGTATTGTACGTGCAAGGAGACACGTCCCTTTTCTTCCCCGGCCTTCATAAATACACTATTAATACCCATTACAGTTCGTACCAAAACACTTGCACTCCGTTCATCTTCTGCTTCCAGTTTCTTGTTCTTTCTGTTTTTTCAATTTGTTGTCTTTGTTAATTGCATGAATTACTTGTCCCGCTGTAGGGCAAACAACTGAAGCAACAGATTTGGTTCCAGTTTATTTTTCTTTCTGGCTTTTTCAGCTTCTTGTGTTCATCTCGTTGCCTTCAACACGATTCTTGCACTTGAAATGTCAATGGTGTAATTACAAGTTCCTAAAGGAAGATATTTTCGAATGAAATCTTAATATAGTATTTTTTAGTTTTAGGGCTTCTTACTAGAGATTTGCTAGTGACAGCATAATATATTATCTTTAAATGGTGTAATTACAGGTTCCTAAAGGAAGATATTTTCGAATGAAATCTTAATATAGTATTTTTTAGTTTTAGGGCTTCTTACTAGAGATTTGCTAGTGACATCAATAAATAATATATTTTTTAAAGAGTAATTTATTTCATAATATAGTAGTTTTTTAAAAGAGTAATTAGCTAAATAAAGTGCATATAAAATCTATAGGTCTTATCTTAAAAAAAACTACATATAAAATCAATAGGTCTTACTCTCTGGACTGTACAAAATTCGACCATCAGCTTTCTGTTTCAGATTATTACTTTTTCATGTTTTTTTCCAGGACAGATAGCCTCGGTTATAGGTATTTAAACTTCTATCCTTTTCCATAAGTTTCTCCATATAGCAAACAGACAGTTCATATGTCAAGGTCAAGGTTGTAAAACTGTTTTGAAAGCTCATCTCTCTGGACATTTCGGTTTGATCCACTAGACACTGAACCCATTTGAGTTTTAGCTAAGTGTTGTTAGCAAATAGTTATTATCTTTCTTTAGCGAAGCTACTGCTAAGTTGTGTAGTGCATTAACTTCCTGTTGATCCGTAATCCAGAAAAAAGGCATGGGCATGGGCGTCACCCTAGCCCCTGTTTTCTTGATCAACTTTATCCAAAAACTAAGTCCTCCCAACGTCGTGTTTAGAAACTGGCTTAATTCGTTCACTATATCTAGTGCCAAGATATCAGAATTCACCTTTTTGAACCTCGACTGCAGCTTAACAGATCGACCACATCTTTGAAAAACTTCTCATTCGCTGGAAAAAAGCTCCTAACTCACCTTAATACCCAAGCCAGTGGTCGTTTTTGTTACTGTACTTCAAAAATAAAAATACAAATGGAATGGACGATTTCTTTCTTTCGGAAAAAAATCAATAGGTTTTACCTAATGTAGACAGACGGGTATTGTTGAGCAATTTACACCTGTGTAGGTTTAGATTATCTGTATTTAAGTAATTAAGTCAAAAATCAAATAAAGATAAGAATAGGTATTATCATTTTTGGTTTAAATTGCTAAAATTTAAATTAGTGTGTTTAATGGTATCCTGAAATCTATATATATTTTTATTTGTTTATTATTTTTTATTTCCAATTTAGGGGATTTTACATATTTTAACCATATAAAAATTTAGATAATAAGTTTATTAAAATTCCTTATTAGTCCCTACCTCAGCATGGGACTATAGCGATATCGATCTAATTTTGTATTAATTTGGGCGTATCGAATCATTTAACCAATGTTTTAAATAAACATTTTGTGGTTTCTTTTGTTTTATCCAAAGTTTTGTGTTCGAGGTCTTATTGCCGGGACCGATTGATTATACACCGTACTAAATCCATTTAACCAATATTTTCTGATATTGCAAGACGTCAACACGTTTTATTGTGACATGACGTTCCTTCTTTGAGCTGGCTTTGAGTTGGGACGTGGAGAGTGAGGCGCTGCATGCAATGCATCTCTGTGTCGTCGTGTTGTATTGTACGTGCAAGGAGATACGTCCCTTTTCTTCCCTGGCCTTCATAAATACACTATTAATACCCGTTACAGTTCGTACCAAAACACTTGCATTCCGTTCATCACGGGAAGAAACAGGAAAAAGCAAAAGGCAATGGTTGTATTTTCGGCTTCCACGAGGCCGCTAACATTTAAATGGTTCAGTTTATCCGTCGCCCTGCTCCTCCTCCTCCTTCATTGGGGTATTCCTAGTGTTCATGGCCATGAGGACAATAAATTTTTTCTTCCATTCATGCTAATGTTATTCAATGCCCATGTGAATGATAAATTTAATTCATTATTGTTTTACTGGTTGTGTGTGGACAGTCTATGTTATGACGGGCAGCAGTTCATATTAATTCCGTTTACATGAATTGGGCAGCAGTTCATATTAATTCCGTTTACATGAATTGGTTCTTGCCGAACACGCACATATCGCATCAATGAAGGTGATGGTAATTGTAGATAATTTAGAAAATAATTATGTTCCCGTTTTCAATGTCAGTTACCATGTATCCCCTGCCAATTTTTTGCTGACTATCTGGATGTTTTGAGAGTATAATATTTCAGACCATCTACGTCTTTCGAGAGTCTAATAGGTGGGTCAGACAAGTTGTCCCCACTTTAAAGGTTTTCCGGATTTTTTGAGAGTAATATTTCAGATTATCTGGATTTTTTTGACCTACTGTAAAGATTTTCCGGATCTTTTGAGTAATTTTTCAGATTATCTGGAAATTTTGAATCTGGTTCTTTCGAGAGTCTAACAGGTGGGTCAGACAAGTTGTCCCCACTCTAAAGGTTTTCCGGATCTTTTGAGAGTAATATTTCAGATTATCTGGATTTTTTTGACCTACTGTAAAGCTTTTCCGGATCTTTTGAGTAATTTTTCAGATTATCTGGAAATTTTGACAGTCTAATGGTAATTTTTCAGATTATGAGGAGTTTTTGACACTCTAATAGTATTTTTTCACATTATCTGGGTTTTCTTGACAGTCCAATAGGTGGTGACGTATGAGGTATGATGACTATGTTAGTTTTATTTATACAAAATGATTAGCTTACTTAATAATTAATATTGAAAATTAAAATATATAATTAACAGTGTTGTGTTATGAGATAATTGAATGGTTGATTAGTGCATAATATTGAGTATACATTATATTTATATAAAGTAATTAGTTCGCTTAATAAAAAATATAAATTAAAACAAAATTATGGGAGAATTTTCCTTATTAAATAGGATTTATATGGTTCATAAATAAAAATTCTTAATTAGTTTGAATAACGAATTAGGCGAGTTGTAAAGAACGTGAGAATATCGTTTTCCGTTGACCCTTCTATATTAAATAATCCATGTTTAAATTGTACCTCGATATTTATGTATCGTAATATTCAGAATATATGGAATCGTTTCGGTTTTATATGTTTTCTTTTTTGTTTTTATTATATCATTAAATATCGTAATATTCAGAATATATGGAATCGTTTCGGTTTTATATGTTTTCTTTTTTGTTTTTATTATATCATTACAATAACCGACTATAAAGCCTTTCCTTTTTCGGATAATACAGATCTTTTAACAGTATAACGGGTGGGTCAGATAGGATGGCCCCAGTGTAAAACTTTTTCTTTTTCGGACTATATGGATCTTTTCTTTGAACCAGTGGTTCACATGTCCCATTCCGTTTTTGAAAGTAGATGAACTAATAAAAAAAAAGTATGATTATGGATCCTATGTCTATGTCAATCTCTTCTGCACTTTACTTTGTGAGTTTACCGTACAATCTATTTTAAATAGGCAGGTAAAGCTGTCCTCTCTCATCTTACTTTCGGTATAGGATATCAAGCATTTAAAGTGTGATGCTCTTTAAAATTTTTGGCTAGAATTAAGGTGAAATTAATTTAGCATTTTGAACATCCCTTCTCAATGGAGTATTACTATCAAACACTATACAGGATTTGACCAATCATAAAACTACCCAAGTTTATCATATTTTTGAAAGAATAATAGAAACTTGGAAAAAAAATAAAAAAGAGCTATCTTCCATTAATTAATAAATAAATAAGTGAAAAAAATATTGACGAGTATAATTAAGTCGTGTGATTAAGTCTAGTAAGTCGCGGTTCAGCGATCAATATAACTTAGCTCTGTAAATTTTTTCATTCATTCATGCTAATTTTATTCAATGCCCATGTGAATGATGAATTTAATTCATTATTGTTTTACTGGTTGTGTGTGGGTGTGAACAGGCTATGTCGTGTGTGGGTGTGAACAGGCTATGTCATGACGGGCAACGGGCAACAGTTCATATTAATTTAGGCGTACTTTTTAGTGTGTTTTTCAAATCTTTTCTTTAACAACACTCTTAATTATCTAATATATATACTATAACCTTACTTGAAATATTATATTTCTTTTGCATTTTTTATAGTAATTAATTAATTAATTTGTGTTAAAATAATTATACATTGCTTTAATGGTTAAGGATGTAGTATATTTAAAACCGCAAAAAAATTTGAAGTCTCTGGATATAATATTGAATTAATATTGAATTGACTCCATCCTAATCATATCACAAATTCTAGTTAATACCAATTCGTTAATTAATAAACTTGAATTACTTAATTTTTTTATATTATATTTTTACAAATATACACTTTGATACACAAACTGCTTTAGCATCGAACTCGCGGCACACGTCCACCTCATGCGATGTCTCACCAGCATGAAGGCCACGTGTTGCTTGCTGTTTTTTGTGGGGGACTACCGCCACGGCAATGGCTCCCTTGTTTACCCATGCAGTTGATAATATGTTTTATTGTATCATTGAGGCTTCTGTGATCCATCATTGTTGTAATAAGAGCTTCGGCGTAAATCACATGAGAAAGACCTTTGTCGACGCGTTTCGAACCAACAAGTGTGGTTCATCGTCAGGACAAGTTGAAGACAGATCTGGCATAGCAAGTTAAATAGACATAGCAGAGACTCTAACGGCTATAAAACGGCTATAATTGACCCTAGGACCAAGGTAACAAATTATAATAATAAATTTGAAATTTTTATTATTTTATAATATTAATATTATTTTATTTCTAGAAATAAGTAAAATTAGTATCACACGACCTATATTTGAATAAAAATCTTTATGTTATTAATAAATTACTACTAATAGAGGCCATTCATATTCCTCAAAAAATGGGATGTTAGGAGTAAATGAATAAATATATAATTCTAATGGTCATAGGTTCTTAAATTAATAACTAACTCTATGTGTAAATTATTATTAAAAGTATGTTAATTCGTTAGTGAAATTATAATTCTTACCTTTTATGTAATATCCTATTTTATTTGTTTATAAGGTTATTAAATAAATAATTAATATTATCTTTTTCTTTTTACGAGGTTGAATTTGACCCTAGGACTTAGGTAACATAATAAATTTAATATTTTTATTATTGATATTATTTTATTAGGTAACAAAGTAAATTTAATATTTTTATTATTGATATTATTTTATTAGTATTACAAGTAATATATTTCAATAAATATTTTTATGTTATTAATAAATTAATCCTAAAGGAGACCTTGAATTCAATTCATATTCATAAAAACGGGATGTTAGGAGAAAATGAGAAAATATATAATTCTAATGGTCATAGGTTCTTAAATTAATAACTAACTCTATGTGTAAATTATTATTAAAAGTATGTTAATTCGTTAGTAAAATTATAATTCTTACCTTTTATGTAATATCCTATTAGGTAACATAATAAATTTAATATTTTTATTATTGATATTATTTTATTAGGTAACAAAGTAAATTTAATATTTTTATTATTGATATTATTTTATTAGTATTACAAGTAATATATTTCAATAAATATTTTTATGTTATTAATAAATTAATCCTAAAGGAGACCTTGAATTCAATTCATATTCATAAAAACGGGATGTTAGGAGAAAATGAGTAAATATATAATTCTAATGGTCAAATTAATAACTAACTAAATATATGAATGATTGTTAGAGGAATTATAATTTTATGTAATATCATATTTTATATGTCTATAAGGTTATTAAATACTCATTTAATAATATCTACTTACAGGTTGGATTGATAAGCAAGGGTGAGTACCTACTAAATAATTTATTAGGTTTACTGAGATTCTATATAT
>APFE030191216.1:0-25192 GCA_000404065.3 Pinus taeda
AAGAGGATGAATATGTAAATGTTTTTGTTTAATGAATGGAAATTTTATGGTGGTGAAATACTCTGTCCTGTGTAATTGTTTTAAAAAGACTTCTCTGTGTAAAAGATCTTGGAGCAAAGCAAACAGAGCATTGCCTCTATGTCTTGTATTTTGATGGTTTTGGTATTTTCCCATCCCAAATAGAAGCAAAAATACCCAACACAAAGGTCCGGCCGAATTGCCAATTTGCATCAGCGACGTTATAGGAAGTGATCGTTGATCCATCGCTGGTGGTGACCTGGAAGGAGAGACTCTGACCACTCAAATAGGTGTTGCTCTGCCAATTCTGTCCCCAGTTGCGGGACATTGCTTCCCAACCAGTATTGGAACCTTTGATGGAAACAGCCACCACGTCCCCTGCGCCTCCTACGTTGGTAATGAGCACCAAATTGAAATAGGGGTTCCCACTATTGTGAATCGAATTCCTCTTGTCCTCACGCATGGTACTCTGCACGCATTAACATTAATTTTGAATCGTAGTCATCCATCCCAGTTACCCTGAACTCGGTAAAAAAAAAAATCGAAACTTAGAGGATAACGTTGATAGAAGAAGAGCAAACATTAATTACCTTCGGAACATGATGGGAACAATGCCACCCTTGTCAATGGCAATCTGTTCAAAAGCAGGTTGAGCCATGTCGAAGTGTCGGAGAGGTGGGTTGCACCATCCTCCATTGTCATTGGGAAGAGCAGAGTTCGGGGGGCAGAAGTTAGTAGCAGTAACTGTCACACTGCCGGCTAGACACCACTGAGGGTCAGACTGGTCGTCGCATTTCATTTCGTAGCAGGCTCCACATGTAGCTCCATTGTTGAAAAGCGCCGTGCTCAGAGCTGTAGTGTTCGTACCATAGCCTTGGCTATACAAATTACCGTATCCGCACGCACCGTCTGTCAAAATTACACCATGCGATTTCTTAGCTAATATATGGTATTACAAATACCGTTCATAAAAACAACGAAACCACCTAATTCAATGGAATGTTTTTGAGGTTATAACTATTGTTATTGACTTTCAACGGGTTTCAGGCAAGGTAGACTTACCCATTGTGCCTGACGCGTCACTGCCACCATAAAAAGTAGCATGCGCGGATTGCCAGCTGCTATCTAATGCATAAGCCACACCAGCTATCCAGCAGAAACAAAGCACGGTCACCAGTTGTAGAAGCGCCATTTCGTTGCAAATCGTTCAAATACCAAGAAAAGTGATAAACGCGTAGTTATCTTACTTAGAAAACGAAGTCAGAAATGATATCTAAGTTGATACTGATTGCAGAACCCAACCTATCTCAATTATATAGAATGTGAGGTTAACGAGACTTATGATTTCTTCCAATAAAAAATGTCCGATTCTATAGGGCAGTAAATACAAGAATATGGAGACATTAAGAAGACTTTGAGAAGGATAATATTATAATAACTTCCACATGCAACACACCTTCAAACTAACCGTAGCAGCATCTCATCCCGCGAATTGGGCCATCTGCACAAGGGATTGGGGTCTCTAAAATATTGCGATAATGATCCCTATCAGTCGACCGTGTCGTTATTATAACCGACCCTGGGAAGTTCGGACAAGGGGGCTGAAAGCCATTTGAGGTTAGGATTCCGCTACCAAACCTATAATGTATAAAAATTAATTGACAAAGAAATCCATTTTACTTGGTATCTGCGCTCGAAATTCGGAGTGTTTTGAATAATATTATACGGATAAAACTATTGAAAAAACATCAAAAACGTAACATATTTGTTTATTCCAAGGGAATGAAACAGAAATAATAGAAATGTGGAGAATGTAAGTGTCAGTCCCGATCAACTGTTTTAACGGCCCTCGTTGCTGCACCTGCACGGCCGGAGGAGGAGGTCGTTGTGTTTACTTTTCTTGTTTTCTTTCTTTTCCTCAGCGCCCTCAATGACGGATGCCAGACAAGACCTAGTATCGTCCGCGGGAGAAGCAGCCCAAGGTGTTTAATCCTTTTATTATAACGGCGGCGAGCAGGCGTTTACCCATAGGACATGTGGTACAGTTTACTGGAATTTCGCGGCCATGAAACTTTTTAATGAATAAATGGCTAAACGTTTTATCAATAAATGGCCCTTCATATCCAGATATTTACGTTCCATCGACATGAAAATTTGCAACAAAAAAAAATATGACGCGAACTTACTTCGTAGATAAAAGGATGAAAAATACTTTTTTCCAATTTTGTAGAGAGCGATTCGGTAGATGCTTTGCCCGTAGGGTTCCTTTAAAATATGAAAAATAATTTTTCGATTTCGTAGTTTAGCGTGTTTTGCGGTATTGTCATGTATGCGTGTAGCCACCATTGAAGTTTTGCATTAATATTTGTCATGTATGCGTGTAGCCACCATTGCAGTTTTGCATTAATATTTGACAGCGACTTGTTTGCTTTGGAGTGAGCTTTGTTCGTCACACATTACGGGCATTACTTTCATCGTATATAACTTACAAATAAGAATAACACATCTACAAATCAAACTAACACAAGAATCTCTATAAATTCCAATTCTGTTCTTCATTCATTGTAAAAATATATCAAAACAGTACAGTAAACAATGTTATTTCTCCTCAATCTGAACAACTATTTTCACCTTTACAATCACATGATAAATAGACCAAAATGAGTTAGTTCCCACCTCTAGGGGTTGAATTCCTCATTAAGATTTCAGTTTCTGCAATGAAAATAGATTTTTATTTATTTATTTTATTTTTATTTTATTTTTTTTCTGAAATATCGGAATAGTTTGACGAATATTTCCTAAGAATATTTACATTCAATTCTCAGTTTTAATGCAGCCTATGAGTCATCATATGCTTCATTATATTTACCAAGACCATATTAACAAATTACAAGAGGTTTTGACTTGAAAAACTCAGTCAAAATGATGACTATTTGGAAATGCAACACCTCCCCTACAACAAAAGCACAACTACTATATTTTTTGAATATCTCCTAAATGATAAGCCATTGAGCTGATTTTTTGAAAGAAAGTTGATATCATCATACCCTTATCCACAATAAATTTGAGGCAAATCTCAATAATGGATCTTGAAACAATCCAAAAATGGATGTAGATGATGATGCCTCATTTCTCTAAACCATGAAGCATTTTGAACTCAAATTAAGTGGTCTTATTAATCTCACTCCCATGCATATGCTATAAAACTTTCATGGAAAATGGGTACAAGTTTTAAGAGATATGGTGAAAATACGGTAACTATGTGAAAGGGCAACGTAGAAGCGCAATGCTCCAAGTTTATACTATATTTGACCATTGTGTGAACTACTGAAGGTATTCGCCTCGTGATAAATGGTCCATAAAAAGTTTTAAACTTGTGATAATACTTTTATGCCAACCACAAACATTCAAACCCCAAAACTTCCTTTTGCAGCACAAGGCACAACAGATACACAACACACCTTCATCCACATGACTTGACCAAACACTGACCTTATTATTGATCCAAATGGCTTGTAGAGGGTACTAACATTCACAGGAACCACTTAATGTCTTAATTCATGGACCAAATTCCAAAACCATGATTCCTCATCAAAATTTGATGCCTTGGTAGAAACAGAGCACAAAAGCACAACACACCATGGTTGATGTAGCTTCACTCACTCCCTGAGTTGCTTGATGACTTTAGCATGTGTGGACAAACCTTTACATAGATAATTCCCCCCTTAGAAGTTTTATTTCACCATACAAAGCCTCCAACTTTGACAATTTCATCCATAATAAAAAATACAGCGCCAAATAAAAAAGCACAACATGATCTTTTTTCATGGTTTGAGTGACAATGAGGTCTCTCGCCAAGTTTCTCATGTTGGTGATCATGTAAACACTACAATAATCATGCCATGTATCCCTTTCTCATCCTAGCGATCATGTAAACACTACAGTAATCATGCCATGTATCCCTTTCGAGCTTCCTTTAACAAAAAATGACAAAACTTCCACCTTCACATCAAAACCCTAGCCCTAATGCTTGGTTTGGATATAAAACCGCTGTAAGATGCTTCTTTTGGAAGACCTCTTAGGAAGGAAAGGAACATGTAAGAGGTCTTAATTCACTTGATTGACAGGGACAATTTCAATATCAGGGTGGAAAACAAGAGTTTGAGCATTTGATGAGGGTAAAAACATAAAAATGCAGCACAAAGGCAAAGCACAACGAAATTTCTAGAAAACACATCGAGCAATAAATTTAGAGATTTATAGGGTTTCAAGGATTTTTTTAACCACATGGAAGTAAACTTAGTGTCATGCAAAACAAACGCTTCAAGAAAAACAATAATTTGTACTTGGATACATGATTTGACCACTGGTTTTATAAAAATGCAGCGCCTATGTGTAAGCGCAACACCTCCCCTACCTCCATTATATAGCGACCTCAAATTATCATATATCAAGCTTTTGATGAAGGAATGAGAGGGATTTGAGATGTTTCTGAAGATTAACCATGCAATTGGCCTCCAAATGTGGTCGAATGCAAGATTTGTGGGTAATGATTACAATTTTAAATTGAAATGATGAATACATAGCGTTGTCCTCCAAGTTGTTGTACCAATGATGATGTCATTACTGTTCAAGATCTAACACTCTAACTCACTCAATATACCTTACAAATATGTGCCCATGATGACAAGGAATGGCGGCACGACCTTTGCTCATGATTTTTTTATGAAACATAACCCCAGACCTACTTAACTCATCCTCTGAGTATATAACGGACCATTGTTGTGAGTCTTGCAAACTTTGACATATTTACAATGAATAATAAAAAAATTATTCCAACCTTAGACCTAAAGCTTGATCTTCCACAAAATCATAGCCACACCTTTATACTTTTGACAAAATTTATTTCTGACTACTATGACTATAGGATACTAACAAGTCCTACACTAGCTTTGATAGGTTGTCAGACCCCCAAGTCATGATAAAAGGTCCAAAACATTTATATATCTGATACCCATTATTATAATACCTATGATGCTATTGTATATTGAGCACATTATCATCAAAAATATAGTTGCACCAAATTAATTGAGCCATAAAAAAATGAATATATAAACAAATCAATGAACAATCTTACTAGAGAGCACTAATAGTGCTAGATAACCATGTGTAGTATTCAATATGTAAAATACCTCTCCATTGGTATGGATCTTGATAAACCATATACATGCATCCCTTTCCATAATTGCTTAAATCCATCAATCCATCATTGGAGGTGGATATCCATTCACTTATATTGCCTTGTACCTCGAATTATAAGAGAAAACATTAGATGTTCATTCTTCATGGAAAACAATGGGAGGGTATTTGTATTAATCACTACCACTACCTAAATACAATAATTAGTATTTTAGAGGGAATATGAGTTAACTCCATCCATAAATATAATCAATTATAAGCTCCATACTTCATCCTTAAATTTATGAGATCGAACGTCATTTACATGATTTAATTTGGATGATTGTACTAAAATTCATATAACTCTCGACTCTTTTCCCCTTTACAACATAACTATTTGGTTACAATAACAAAATCATGGTTCCTTGGAATTATAGGCATGTACCTCTATATATTATAGTGAGGACTATGTGTCTTTCCTTTTTTCTTGAATTTTCATACATATTTTATTCTTCCACATGTATACTTCTATATATAATAGAATCCTTTAAGCATGTGTGGTATGATATGTATTCAACGAAAAAATATTTTCGACAGATATTTTTACCTCTATGTCAAGAAAGATATTATAAATCATAAATACCTTATGTTTGAGCATCTACAATTATTAGGCAACATAAATGTAGAACATCATCTAGCTTCGATAAAATCAAACATTTTCGATGTTCAGTGTGTGACAGTGTTACTTCAATAATTCAGGGAATTAATGGTTAGTCACCTTGAAAGCGTAAGCGTGAAACATGTGTCTTGCTTTCAAGTTGTACAATAACAAGTAGCCCGCTTGTTTAATTGCTTTACAAAAGGTTGGACCATGACAGGATTATTTTTATGGTTTAAATTAACATTATTATTAACGTTGCGACCGATCATTATACAAAAGGTTGTTAATATTTACAAAACTCCAAAAGTGAAAACACTTGAAGGCCTCAACGCTATTGAATGTTTGTCCCCTTGAAACTACAATAGCTCTATAGTATCGTCTCATATCCTTCCTTTCGACTACAATAAACTAAGGGCACATTTCCCTATCTAGTGGTTTAAATATGTGTTTTTTTAATAATTATTATTTAATTTGGTTTTGTGTTTGTAGAATATATTGGAGTCATTTATGGAGGCAGAGGAATTGTTGAGACAGCCAAAAGTGGTTAGAATCGGGTCAAAAAAAATTCAAAAATGATCTTGTAGAGGCAGTGTTTGAATCATGTTTTTGATGGTGGAAAGGATTCAGCACCATCAAAACTTCCAAGACACCTAAAATTATGAAGTTTGACAACTTTTACTTGGATTTACAAAATTTTCTATTAGATTTTTCCAAAATACAATGGGAATTTCCATAACTTTTAAAGGCAAAAAAACATAATTATTAGACTACTATGAATATATTTATTAAAATTATCTTAACTAATTATATATTTTCTTAAAAAAAATTCAGTTATACCATTATAAATGAGTTTATTTTTTTTAGTATTTTATGTATTTTCTTAAAGAAATTCAGTTATATCATTATAAATGATTTTATTTTTTTAGTATTTTATATAGTACTTTTAATTATTTAAAATATATATTTTTTATAAAAATAAATTAAATATTTAAAAATTTGGTGTTTGAAAGTTACATTACAATTTAAAAAATATCTACCAAATTTTAACAAAATTCTAAAATTAACTCCAATACATAAAATAATTGTTTCATATTTTCACCAAATCTTTTATATGCTCACTTTATACCATTTCACATTTCAACCCTACATAATAACTTTTGGAAAATATTGAAAACAATTTCACATTTAACCATATACAACGACTTTAGGAAAGAACAAAAAAAAAATTAATAGAGTCTCTACCCAAAAAGCTCATCTAAAATGTGTAGTTTCTGAACAAAAACATTCAAAGGCGAATAAAAAAACAAAAAAACAAATCTCGAAAACTGCAACTCGATCGATGCGCATTCGATTGTCCTATTTGACAAACGTGACAAACCTTGAACATATACACTAGTATTGAATATTTGGAAATCCAAAATTTTACTGAGGCCAAATGAAACATGCTTGAGTTTTTTATGTTGGTACTGAAGGAAAAGCGCGGTTTTAAGAGAGCAATATGTCAAACCACCGATGTGGGCGGAATAGGATTTTGAACTGAGATGGTTAAACAAAATTGTGGATATTTTCTATGGAACTGATAAGGAGATTCAATCAGGTCCTATCATTCCAAATATCTGTACCACAAACATCTTTCAATAAATTTACAGATATTCAGTTTCAGTTCGCTCAGTTTTGCATTTGTATTGATATCACCAAATTCGCTTCCGTTGGCTGCTGCAAAAGAACGTAGCAGAAATTTTTATGGACATTTTGAAAACTTCAAAGAAGAGGAGTAACTTGCACGAAACCGCGTAGCAATGTGTATGAAAAAATGGAAGCTAAGGGAATGTCGTCATTAATATGTAATTAGGCCGATAGGCCTTCCTTTGAAAGTGACCTTCGTCGTCCTTTTCATTCTCACGCTGACACTTGTCGTGCAATAACCACCAGCGGGATCTCGGCAAATGGTCGAACAGCGTGCTTCGCCAATGGAACAGGTCATCCGTTCCTTGTTGCCAAATAACGGACTTTAAAAACGTGTTCTGCATTTCTTGCTCAAGTGTCCTGGCCTTGGTATGCGCTCCTCCCGCCTTTGACAATCGTGTTTGCCTTAATCTTCTGGTTCATTTCATTTGGCTCCGGTTCGTTTGTTGCTTTATCTCTCTGCTGTGCGTTCTCGCCTGTAATGAAGTTTTAGGCCTGGGCCTCTTTTTCATTGCTTGTACCGGTGCGTGAGCTATGCTCTGTCTCTCTGTGTGAAACTGTTTCGTTGTGGTTGTAATTTGTTATTGTTGCAATGTCTCTGTGGGGTTTCTGTTGGATTCTGCCATTGCACAGAGGTGATGCTTCACTATTAGAAGGGTTCTTCAATTTGGTTCTTCGTTTGCTATCTATGCATGCTTTCTTGTTGTCTTTGGATGTATTTCTGCTATTCACTTGTCTGGTCTCGGTGTTTTCTTACTAGGTCGCGGCCAGCTTGGGGTTTCACCGTCGGCTTCAACTGTTCTTGGTCTCGTTCACATAAGCTATGGCTCCATGATTCAGTCCTAGACTCATTTTTTTAACTTGAGTTAGGGTTTTGCTCCTCTGTGAGCAAGAACCCTCGATGGTGAGCGGCCACTGGTTTTCTGGGGTCCGCTTGTTTTCGGCTTCTCAGGTGAGCTTTTCTTTTACAGTTTTCCTTTCTGCATTTTCATCAGGCTTCGTCTCTGTTCCTTCGCCTCTAATCTAACTCTATCTTTGGTTTCACAGGGGTCCTCCTGGGCACTTGAGGGGTGGACATGCAGCTCTAGTTCGACTATTGTGGATACCCCTGAACGAGTAGGGTCTGCTCCTTTTTCTTGTAGTAATGTTGTTAGGGTTTAGCGGTTTCGAGCCATGGGCTCTGTTCGCCGTCTGGTGGCTTTTGTTGGCTTGTTAGTCCGCTCTCTTTTTGGCTGTAACATCTCACTACTAGTGAATGCAGTTTGGTTTCTTCCACAGTCACTGTTCTCTTTGCATTTGTTCCAGTTCAGGGTTATCGTCGAGGGTTTTTCACCCCCTGTGTGATTCTTCAGTTTCGAGGGGAAATTAGTTCCTCCGTCCAGTAATTATAATTTTGTAATAAAAATGCAACTGTTCTCTGGACTGTAATTTTTATGTTTCGCCACACTTGTTTATATTTGTAATGGAAAGAATTTACAGTTGATGACTTCTTTTGAGGCAATACCTAGTATATGCTGGTTGTTGTTGTGTTTTGTATGAGAATTCGCTATTCTTCTTGAACCCTCTCTGGTTGCTCACTAAATTTCGTTAGTTGCTGTAAATGGTAATTGCATTGGCTGTAGATACTAGTATGCTACTCTATGCTGCTCTTTAGTAACTGTCTCGCTTGTGTCTTGTATGCGGTTGCGCCCTTCTATTTTGGATCTTGTTGTCCCTGTGGTGCCTGAGAAGAATTGTTTCCTGTCTGTGTTGTTAATCAATTGTAAATGTGCATAGAAAGAAATTTTAATAAATTAAAGATGGACTCAGAACTGGTCAATCTTGGTATATATTATGCTTAGCTGTCTATGATGGAAAAATCAACCCTTACAGAATGTTTCCTTTCCTATTTTGTAGTACTGTATGAAACAGTTTGTGAAACTGAACAGTTAGTTTTAGTTACATTCTCAACTGTTCTTTTAATTTATCAAACTAATTCCTAAATATTAACTTGAAATAAAAATGAAAATGAAATTACAAGATGTAAACGACAGATTGGGCCCTAAATGATAAAACTTCTTAGAAAGAATAAAATAATAAAATGAACCCAGGTGCTATGACCTGTGAACCAACCAACTTGTAACCTGTAAGACAAACACCTCTCCCTGTTTACCCTGAGCGTGATGCTCTTGCATCATGTCGTACTAAGGCGACCTTGAGAGCAATGTTTTATCAAGACAAGCTTAGCAACTAGGTAAGAGTGTTGTCAAGAGATTTCATATAGTTGGGCTTAGGGTTTATTAAATAGGACATAATCATGAGAGGCGACCTTGAGAGCAAGGTTTTATCAAGACAAGCTTAGCAACTAGGTAAGAGTGTTGTCAAGAGATTTCATATAGTTGGGCTTAGGGTTTATTAAATAGGACATAATCATGAGATTTCATATAGTTGCGCTTAGGGTTTATTAAATAGGACATAATCATAATCTCAATAAGAATGGGTTGGGTTTTGGAAAACATATTAGACATATTAGGATATAGTTAGAAATGTACTTTTTGGGCCTTTCCGAATAGGTGCATTTGGTTGAGTTCAATTTGAGAACTGCATCAATCAATCAATAATCAATGAATTTGTTTTATTAATAATTTTGAAAATCAGTGTAGAAAATTCAAGATGCCAACTTTATTGCTGGATACGACCTGTCACCTATGTTTGGTCTAAGCTTTGTATATGACATAAGGTATTTAAATTGTCTCCGATCTGTGTGAATCCTAGGGATAATATTAGACACCCTTTCAAATTGTATATATTATTTTTTAAGAAATAGTAATTTATTACTGCAATTTTACATGGCTCGAAACTTCTACTTCAAATTTAAATCGAATTGTTGTGTAAAAAACCACAAACTGTAATCGCTGTCAATCGTGCTTCTCTAGAGATAGACCCCAACTTGAATGCAACCCTTGCCGGAGAAATAGTGAGCTCTCTTCTCTGTTTGGCTGGTTGAGTCCAAAGGATTCTTAAATGCAAAACAAGAACACAATGTAGGGATGGTTCAACCTGAGAACATTGGTGTCGACACTTGTTCTTTGTAGTGGTTATTTGGGAAATATCTCATGCCGTGGTATTTTCTCTATCATGAAATCTTTTGGTTATATTGTAATCTTTATGTTAAAATAGTTTGTAGTTCGATGAATGATATAAATGAAAGAGATGGTTTTCAATAAATCAAATATTAAAAGATGCAATAATTGATTTACTCTTTTATATGTTTTTTAATATTTTATAATTAAATGTTATTCAATAGACAACATGTAAAAAATAATTATAATTATTCAATAATTAATTTCCTATTTAATATGTATCTATTAATTCTTATTATTTATTAAGCCTTATTGCAATGATATAAATATTTAATAATAAAATAATAAAAATAAAATTTATAACATTATATTAATAATAAAGTAACTATATTTTTATGAAAATAATTAGTTAGGCCGATAGGCCTTCCTTTGAAAGGGACCTTCGTCGTCCTTTTCATTCTCACGCTGACACTTGTCGTGCAATAACCACCAGCGAGATCTGGGCAAATGGTCGAACAACGTGCTTCACCAGGGAAATAGGTCATCTGTTCCTTGCTGCCAAATAACGGACTTTAAAAACGTGTTCTGCATTTCTTGCTCAAGGTTAGTTGAAGCAACGATCGGTGGGGCGGTGGCGGTCATATTGAATAGCAAAGGATGGATCTGATAATAATAAGTGGAAATACCTGCAGGTGAATGAAAGTCTACGTAAATCCAATGGGGGAAGCCATAGCAGCACTCGAATTTGCAGATCAACTGGGAGGTTATCCCACATAGTACTTTCCATAGTCTTCTTGACTGCAGATAGAGAGGCGAGTAGATTTTGATCCAGCGGCATTAAACTATGGTACAACACGACGTAGGTGATTGGAAAAAGCACAGAATGGATATGGAAGATACTTTACCTATACGGAATAGACAGGAAAACAAGAAAAATTTCAAAGAAAAATAAGAACAATCTTAGATCTGCACACAGAGGAGTTTCTATACACTGTATTATAAGGGAGTTCGGAGTTCGTATTATAAGGTAGTTTATTTATATATACAAATGGGATTTTTCCTAGGGTTTTCAGTAGAATGGTATCAAAAATATATGCGAATTTTTTTTTAAAGGGGTTTTCGTGAGAATCGGGTCAAACCTTTCTGGTTAAATCTCAATTTCTGTTATTCAAACTCCAAGAAAATCCCAAACCAAAGAATCTTAGGTAACCTTTACCAGATAAACCACGGCATATTTATGTGGACTGAGGTTTAGGGGATCAATCGAATTCCATCACGATACTAAACTAATTGTGTCGAGGAAATTCAAAGTTACATACGCGGAGCTGCAGAGTCTGGTAAATATATGTGCCCAAAAGTTAAGAAACGCCGAGATTGGAACCGGGGATGTGGTGGATTTCACATTTCCTAACTCCATTGAGGTAAAATTTAAGGGCAATACAGAGTTAGTATTAGATTTCACATTTCCTAACTGTATTGAGGTAAAATTTTAGGGCAATACAGAGTCAGTATTATAGATGATATTTCAGGTCAGTTTACAAAGTTCAATTCGCTGAGTATGTTGTGTTTCTTTGACACAGTATGTGATATTGTTTCTTGCGGTGATAAGGGCCAGAGCAGTTGTAGAACCACTTAATCCTGCCAACACGGAAGAGAGAAGGCCACAGAAAGAAACTAGCTCGTGCTGAAACTATATTTGAAAACTCTAAGACAGTGAACAAACCAGAGGGGACACGGCCATTGCACAGGACAAGAACTTTGGGATTGGTGGGCACAAAGGTTGACTCTATAGATTTCTACAGTAAGAAAATTAAGGAGCAGGAAATGAAACAGAATACACTCAAAATGAAGGATGTAGCAGCAGCCTTCATAATTTTTAACAGTAGGGCTTCTGCAGCAGCTGCAGCGCAGGTTGTGCACTCACAAATTGCAAATACATGGTCTGCAATGCCTGCTTTCGAGCCTCGCCAAGTAGTGTGGAAAAACCTTGCCATTCCCTTCTATGAAAGGGTGATTCGACAGATCGTTGTAAAAGTTATTGTGTTTCTAACTGTTGTCTTCTACATGTTTTCCATCACCTTTATCTCTGCATTTACAACCGTTAATAAACTAAAAAAGCTTTTTCCATTTCCGAAGTCTATTGTGGGTAAAAAAGCAATTGAAGGCATCGTTGAAGCTTACTTGCCTCAGCTTGCTCTGATTCTCTTTTTTTATTTCTTGCCTACAATTCTCTTGATGCTCTCCAAGGCTAAAGGTAATACCTTCAAAAAGCCATGCAGTGAGAGCTTTATCTGGAATTTTTTTTTAATTTATAGTGTTCAACGTCTTCTTGGGAGTTACAATAGGTGGCACCTTGTTCGAGACCCTCAAGCAGGTTGTAAAGCAACCCAACTCAATTGTGACGCTGCTTGGCAATTCTCTTCCTTCAGTCCAGGCATATAGAAGAACTATCTGGGGCCAACTGATGTTTGTAATAAGAGCTATCTCGGTCCTCCCTATTGTCAGAAATAGGAGCCTGAAAACAGGGGCCAGGCCATAACAACAATCAGATTCCATCAGTCACACAACAGTGGCCAGACTGCAGACTATCATGGGCAATTTCTATTTATTTGCAGCCTGACCAACCCACCCATCTAAATGCAGCGATCCGGAAAAGAGGAGTAATTCAATTCCCATTTTCTTTTTGTACAAAGTTAAAAAGAGGCAAATGGAGTATGATGTGAAAGGGGAAAGAATGTGAGCAGTTTCAATATAATTTTATCTTTACCAACCCATGTAATTTTATGGACTGAAAGGAAGGGCTTTAAATAACCTCGTCTCCTACCTATCCTTAGGTGTGGACAATCAAAATTTGCTCTAAAAATGTGTGCTCACACCATGTGTCTACTGGTATTGTTAGTATGTCAGTTTCTTACGCACCACACATGCAGAATTCAGAGTAAAATGACCTATGTTGAAGAGAAATAGGGAGGAGCCTCAGCCCAATAAATATATAGATCATGAGAACTTGCCCCTACTACGGACTGTGTTCTCCTTGGAAACCAACAGATGTTGATGTTGGAGACATGTTCACCACAGAGGAAATTAGGGGTGAGTGCTTAACAATAGGGCTGACACAACAAGTGTTACAGTCCCTTCCTTCCAAATTTCAGAGGTAAACTCTGTATGTTGACACTTTACCATATTCACTTTAGGGAGACTGGCATCATATACCTATTTTGAACCCAATCATGAACTCCATGGGTAGCTGTCATACGCCAATAGTGTTGCACATGGCTTACCCAACATGGGATAAAGTTTGAAAAATGTTCCCAACTATTAATGAATTGAATACTAGTGCACTCATTTTGAAGATTACTAATTCAAATGAAAATTATGTGGTGTTTGCATATATATTTAAAGAGAGATTTTGTGGATTCTTTATTTAGAATAGATATACATTTTTTTTATGAATTTATACTTAAGTAGTTACATGTAATGAACCAACATCTTTTCTAGAAAAAATCAACAATTCTAATTTAATAATCCTATCGGCCTCTTTTTGTACCTTTGGGGACAATTGCTAGTTAATAGCCTTATCTCAAGAACAGCAAGACTGTTAAAAAAATTGTTAAAGTGTCGTGTGTGGGGCCATCCTCGAAAAGCAATCAACTTGTGATTTTCCTAATGAATTTGGATTGTAGTAGTCTAAGGAAGTGAGGAATTGTGCGGATGGCCAAAAATGGTCGGAATCCGGGTAAAAAATAATTTTAGAGGTAGTGTTTGAATCGTGTTTTTGATGGTCGAAATGGATTCAACACCATCAAAAACATTAAGACCTAAAATTTAAAGTTTAACAACTATAATTTAGACTTACAAAAATCCTTGCCGGATTTTCTCCAAATATGTCCGAAATTTCCATAACTTTCCAAGCCATAAAAGAGAAATTAGTCCGGGGAAAGTCAAAGAGATTAGTATTAAGGAAATTCAAGTATAAATTGTGTAAAAATTTGATTTTTGTTTTTTATTGTATATATGGATTCAATACTCTGGAAAAACTTTTAAACTACTTAAATTGTACACAAATTACCCATCAATTTTTTATTTCAATAAATTTATGCAAGGTTTTAAAAATATTTGAAAAAAATCGCACCGTGAAAACATCCCAAAAATATCAACAAATACAACCAGTTTTGTGTTCCATGTATATAAATTCATTGACAATCAAAGGCATTTATAAGAAGACTTTCGGCGTAAATCACATGTAGAAAACCTTTGTCTACGCGTTTAGAACCAACTAGTGTGGTTCATCATAAGGACAAGTTGAGGAGTCAAATCATGGCTACACATTAAATAAGGATAGCATCTTCCAAACGGCTAAATTTAATAGGTTGACCATGAACCCCTATATAAAAAACAACTAAGATATATAATAATATTAAAATGTTAATAAATCAAATGTAATAACTTATAAATAATAAATAAATAATATAATAATAGTAAATAATTTTCCTCTTTAAAAAAATAATTTATATATTATATATTGGAATGTTATTTTTATTTTATTTTATTCTAATTAATAATTTTTCTTTAGTAATAAATTAATTATTTAATTCTTTTTTTGATTTATTTAATCATTTAAATCCCTAGAAATAAGAAAAGGGTTTTTTAGAAGTTTATTCCATTATTTTATTTATTTATATATTTTCCCTTCATTATTAATTACTTTAAGAAGGGATTAATTTTTTTGAAATCTATTAATCATTTAAATCACTAAAAATAAGAAAAGGCTTTTTTGAGATGCTATTCTATTTTATTTTATTTTATTTATATAATTTCCGTACATTATTAAATTACTTTATTTAATTTTTTTACTTGGTATCGACGGTTCAGGTATATAAATGCATTGACCATCAAAGCCATGTTACCTGGTATCGCGGTCGAAATTCGTAGTGTTTTGAATATATTAAATATTAAATAACATCAGAAACGTAACATATTTGTTTTTTTCCAAGGGAATGAAACAAAAATAATAGAAATGTATAGAATGTAGATAAGTGCCAGTCCCTATCAACGGTTTTCTTGTAAAGTTTTTTCATTGATAGTTTGACGGATATGTCTGCGATCTGCAGAGGATTGATATCTGCTATTTGCTATATCAAACACTTATTAATGAAGCTGTTACGTGTTTTCCTGTTGAAAAAAGAGAAAGCAATCACAACCTTTGTTTTCCCTATTTAGCTGCAATTAACAGTGAGATCAATCTTGGGAAAGCAGAGAAGTTTAGTGTGAGGAAGGCCGACTGTAAAATGTGGCATCGTTTTACCATTTCCTCTTAAAACAGACTAGAAAAAATACAAGTTGCAAGTTAAATCTACAGTGATCTTGATACAATTCTATACAGTACAGCTATTTAAGCCAATCAACTCAATTACTCTATATGGACAAAGCATCTGTGTGATCATCAATTTAATTAACGGAGAAAGGTGCAACTCATACAACATGTGGCCACCCCAAATTAGCGCATAAATGGGCAGATCGATGTTTAATTCAGACTTACATGCTAAGAGCATGATAAAGCCCTTCAATATAGTTGCAGTGTACGACACCCAATCTTGTAAAGAAGAGGCCCGTAGTTCCGATGTTATGTTACGACAGGCGCAACTTGTACATAGGACGGCCTACCAGTCGGATCTATAGGTAGCGAGGAAAAGAAAATTACAAACAGCAGCAACAATCAGAAGCGGGCGGTAAACTCTGTATCCCAAGTTCAACTCGAAGAAAATCTGAGAGGTGTATACACTTAAAAGCTAGTGGCAACCACTACATATTTTTCCACAGCATCAGCTTCGTCGCTTCTGCTTTACATAACTTATATCTGTAGTCCTTCAAAGGTCTGGCCGAATTGCCAATTTGCATCAGCGACGTTATAGGAAGTGATCGTTGATCCATCGCTGGTGGTGACCTGGAAGGAGAGACTCTGACCACTCAAATAGGTGTTGCTCTGCCAATTCTCTCCCCAGTTGCGGGACATTGCTTCCCAACCAGTATTGGAACCTTTGATGGAAACAGCCACCACGTCCCCTGCGCCTCCTACGTTGGTAATGAGCACCAAATTGAAATAGGGGTTCCCACTGATTGTGAATCGAATTCCTCCTGTCCTCACGCATGGTACTCTGCACGCATTAACATTAATTTTGAATCGTAGTCATCCATCCCAGTTACCGTGAACTCGGTAAAAAAAAAATCGAAACTTAGAGGATAACGTTGATAGAAGAAGAGCAAACATTAATTACCTTCGGAACATGATGGGAACAATGCCACCCTTGTCAATGGCAATCTGTTCAAAAGCAGGTTGAGCCATGTCGAAGTGTCGGAGAGGTGGATTGCACCATCCTCCATTGTCATTGGGAAGAGCAGAGTTCGGGGGGCAGAAGTTAGTAGCAGTAACTGTCACACTGCCGGCTAGACACCACTGAGGGTCAGACTGGTCGTCGCATTTCATTTCGTAGCAGGCTCCACATGTAGCTCCATTGTTGAAAAGCGCCGTGCTCAGAGCTGTAGTGTTCGTACCATAGCCTTGGCTATACAAATTACCGTATCCGCACGCACCGTCTGTCAAAATTACACCATGCGATTACTTAGCTAATATATGGTATTACAAATACCGTTCATAAAAACAACGAAACCACCTAATTCAATGGAATGTTTTTGAGGTTATAACTATTGTTATTGACTTTCAACGGGTTTCAGGCAAGGTAGACTTACCCATTGTGCCTGACGCGTCACTGCCACCATAAAAAGTAGCATGCGCGGATTGCCAGCTGCTATCTAATGCATAAGCCACACCAGCTATCCAGCAGAAACAAAGCACGGTCACCAGTTGTAGAAGCGCCATTTCGTTGCAAATCGTTCAAATACCAAGAAAAGTGATAAACGCGTAGTTATCTTACTTAGAAAACGAAGTCAGAAATGATATCTAAGTTGATACTGATTGCAGAACCCAACCTATCTGAATTATATAGAATGTGAGGTTAACGAGACTTATGATTTCTTCCAATAAAAAATGTCCGATTCTATAGGGCAGTAAATACAAGAATATGGAGACATTAAGAAGACTTTGAGAAGGATAATACTATAATAACTTCCACATGCAACACACCTTCAAACTAACCGTAGCAGCATCTCATCCCGCGAATTGGGCCATCTGCACAAGGGATTGGGTCTCTAAAATATTGCGATAATGATCCCTATCACTCGACCGTGTCGTTATTATAACCGACCCTGGGAAGTTCGGACAAGGGGGCTGAAAGCCATTTGAGGTTAGGATTCCGCTACCAAACCTATAATGTATAAAAATTAATTGACAAAGAAAGCCATTTTACTTGGTATCTGTGTTTTGAATATATTATACGGATAATACTATTAAAAAACATCAAAAACGTAACATATTTGTTTATTCAACAGAAATAATAGAAATGTGGAGAATGTAAGTGTCAGTCCCGATCAACTGTTTTAACGGCCCTCGTTGCTGCACCAGACGTGCACGGCCGAAGGAGGAGGTCGTTGTGTTTACTTTTCTTGTTTTCTTTCTTTTCTTCGGCGCCCTCAATGACGGATGGCGGACAAGACCTAGTATCATCCGCGGGAGAAGCAGCCCAAGGTGTTTAATCCTTTTATTATAACGGCGGCGAGCAGGCGTTTACCCATAGGACATGTGGTACAGTTTACTGGAATTTCGCGGCCATGAAACTTTTTAATGAATAAATGGCTAAACGTTTTATCAATAAATGGCCCTTCATATCCAGATATTTACATTCCATCGACATGAAAATTTGCAACGAAAAAAAAATATGAGGCGAACTTACTTCGTAGATAAAAGGATGAAAAATACTTTTTTCCAATTTTGTAGAGAGCGATTGGGTAGATGCTTTGCCCATAGGGTTCCTTTAAAATATGAAAAATAATTTTTCGATTTCGTAGTTTAGCCTGTTTTGCCGTATTGTCATGTATGCGTGTAGCCACCATTGAAGTTTTGCATTAATATTTGTCATGTATGCGTGTAGCCACCATTGCAGTTTTGCATTAATATTTGACAGCGACTTGTTTGCTTTGGAGTGAGCTTTGTTCGTCACACATTACGGGCATTACTTTCATCGTATATAACTTACAAATAAGAATAACACATCTACAAATCAAACTAACACAAGAATCTCTATAAATTCCAATTCTGTTCTTCATTCATTGTAAAAATATATCAAAACAGTACAGTAAACAATGTTATTTCTCCTCAATCTGAACAACTATTTTCACCTTTACAATCACATGATAAATAGACCAAAATGAGTTAGTTCCCACCTCTAGGGGTTGAATTCCTCATTAAGATTTCAGTTTCTGCAATGAAAATAGATTTTTATTTATTTATTTTATTTTTATTTTATTTTTTTTCTGAAATATCGGAATAGTTTGACGAATATTTCCTAAGAATATTTACATTCAATTCTCAGTTTTAATGCAGCCTATGAGTCATCATATGCTTCATTATATTTACCAAGACCATATTAACAAATTACAAGAGGTTTTGACTTGAAAAACTCAGTCAAAATGATGACTATTTGGAAATGCAACACCTCCCCTACAACAAAAGCACAACTACTATATTTTTTGAATATCTCCTAAATGATAAGCCATTGAGCTGATTTTTTGAAAGAAAGTTGATATCATCATACCCTTATCCACAATAAATTTGAGGCAAATCTCAATAATGGATCTTGAAACAATCCAAAAATGGATGTAGATGATGATGTCTCATTTCTCTAAACCATGAAGCATTTTGAACTCAAATTAAGTGGTCTTATTAATCTCACTCCCATGCATATGCTATAAAACTTTCATGGCAAATGGGTACAAGTTTTAGAGATATGGTGAAAATACGGTAACTCTGTGAAAGGGCAACGTAGAAGCGCAATGCTCCAAGTTTATACTATATTTGACCATCGTGTGAACTACTGAAGGTATTGCGCTGGCGATAAATGGTCCATAAAAAGTTTTAAATTTGTGATAATACTTTTATGCCAACCACAAACATTCAAACCCCAAAACTTCCTTTTGCAGCACAAGGCACAACAGATACACAACGCACCTTCATCCACATGACTTGACCAAACACTGACCTTATTATTGATCCAAATGGCTTGTAGAGGGTACTAACATTCACAGGAACCACTTAATGTCTTAATTCATGGACCAAATTCCAAAACCGTGATTCCTCATCAAAATTTGATGCCTTGGTAGAAACAGAGCACAAAAGCACAACACATCATGGTTGATGTAGCTTCAGTCACTCCCTGAGTTGCTTGATGACTTTAGCATGTGTGGACAAACCTTTACATAGATAATTCCCCCCTTAGAAGTTTTATTTCACCATACAAAGCCTCCAACTTTGACAATTTCATCCATAATAAAAAATACAACGCCAATTGAAAAAGCACAACATGATACATTTTCATGGTTTGAGTGACAATGAGGTCTCTGGCCAAGTTTCTCATGTTGGTGATCATGTAAACACTACAATAATCATGCCATGTATCCCTTTCTCATGCTGGTGATCATGTAAACACTACGGTAATCATGCCATGTATCCCTTTCGAGCTTCCTTTGACAAAAAATGACAAAACTTCCACCTTCACATCAAAACCCTAGCCCTAATGCTTGGTTTGGATACAAAACCGCTGTAAGATGCTTCTTTTGGAAAACATCTTAGGAAGGAAAGGAACATGTAAGAGGTCTTAATTCACTTGATTGACAGGGAAAATTTCAATATCAGGGTGGAAAACAAGAGTTTGAGCATTTGATGAGGGTAAAAACATAAAAATGTAGCACAAAGGCAAAGCACAACGAAATTTATAGAAAACACATCGAGCAATAAATTTAGAGATTTATAGGGTTTCAAGGATTTTTTTAACCACATGGAAGTAAGCTTAGTGTCATGCAAAACAAAGGCTTCAAGAAAAACAATAATTTGTACTTGGATACATGATTTGACCACTGGTTTTATAAAAATGCAGCGCCTATGTCTAAGCGCAACACCTCCCCTACCTCCTTTATATAGCGACCTCAAATTATCATATATCAAGCTTTTGATGAAGGAATGAGAGGGATTTGAGATGTTTCTGAAGATTAACCATGCAATTGGCCTCCCAATGTGGTCGAATGCAAGATTTGTGGGTAATGATTAAAATTTTAAATTGAACTCATGAATACATAGCGTTTTCCTCCAAGTTGTTGTACCAATGATGATGTCATTACTGTTCAAGATCTAACACTCTAACTCACTCAATATACCTTACAAATATGTGCCCATGATGACAAGGAATGGCGACACGACCTTTGCTCATGATTTTTTTATGAAACTTAACCCTAGACCTACTTAACTCAACCTCTGAGTATATAAAGGACCATTGTTGTGAGTCTTGCCAAACTTTGACATATTTACAATGAATAATAAAAAAATTATTCCAACCTTAGACCTAAAGCTTTATCTTCCACAAAATCATAGCCACACCTTTATACTTTTGACAAAATTTATTTCTGATTACAATGACTATAGGATACTAACAAGTCCTACACTAGCTTTGATAGGTTGTTAGACCCCCAAGTCATTATAAAAGGTCCAAAACATTTATATATGTGATACCCATTATTATAATACCTATGATGCTATTGTATATTGAGCACATTATCATCAAAAATATAGTTGCACCAAATTAATTGAGCCATAAAAAAATGAATATATAAACAAATCGATGAACAATCTTACTAGAGAGCACTGATAGTTCTAGATAACCATGTGTAGTATTCCATATGTAAAATACCTCTCCATTGGTATGGATCTTGATACACCATATACATGCATCCCTTTCCATAATTGCTTAAATCCATCAATCCATCATTGGAGGTGGATATCCATTCACTTATATTGTCTTGTACCTCGAATTATAAGAGCAAACATTAAATGTTCATTCTTCATGGAAAACAATGGGAGGGTATTTGTATTAATCACTACCACTACCTAAATACAATAATTAGTATTTTAGAGGGAATATGAGTTAACTCCATCCATAAATATAATCAATTATAAGCTCCATACTTCATCCTTAAATTTATGAGATCGAACATCGTTTACATGATTTAATTTGGATGATTGTACTAAAATTCATATAACTCTTGACTCTTTTCCCCTTTACAACACAACTATTTGGTTACAATAACAAAATCATGGTTCCTTGGAATTATAGGCATGTACCTCTATATATTATAATGAGGACTATGTGTCTTTCCTTTTTTCTTGAATTTTCATACATATTTTATTCTTCCACATGTATACTTCTATATATAATAGAATCCTTTAAGCATGTGTGGTATGATATGTATTCAACGAAAAAATCTTTTCCACAGATATTTTTACCTCTATGTCAAGAAAGATATTACAAATCATAAATACCTTATGTTTGAGCATCTACAATTATTAGGCAACATAAATGTAGAACATCATCTAGCTTGGATAAAATCAAACATTTTCGATGTTCAGTGTGTGACAGTGTTACTTCAATAATTCAACGAATTAATGGTTAGTCACCTTGAAAGTGTAAACGTGAAACATGTGTCTTGCTTTCAAGTTGTACAATAACAAGTAGCCCGCTTGTTTAATTGCTTTACAAAAGGTTGGACCATGACAGGATTATTTTTATGGTTTAAATTAACATTATTATTAACGTTGCGACCGATCATTATACAAAAGGTTGTTAATATTTACATAACTCCAAAGTGAAAACACTTGAAGGCCTCAACGCTATTGAATGTTTGTCCCCTTGAAACTACAATAGCTCTATAGTATCGTCTCATATCCTTCCTTTCGACTACAATAAACTAAGGGCACATTTCCCTATCTAGTGGTTTAAATATGTGTTTTTTTGATAATTATTATTTAATTTGGTTTTGTGTTTGTAGAATATATTGGAGTCATTTATGGAGGCAGAGGAATTGTTGGGACAGCCAAAAGTGGTCAGAATCGGGTCAAAAAAAATTCAAAAATGATCTTGTAGAGGCAGCGTTTGAATCATGTTTTTGATGGTGGAAAGGATTCAGCACCATCAAAACTTCCAAGACACCTAAAATTATGAAGTTTGACAACTTTTACTTGGATTTACAAAATTTTCTGTTAGATTTTTCCAAAATACAATGGGAATTTCCATAACTTTTAAAGGCAAAAAAACATATTTATTAGACTACTATGAATATATTTATTAAAATTATCTTAACTAATTATATATTTTCTTAAAAAAATTCAGTTATATCATTATAAATGATTTTTTTTAGTATTTTATATAGTACTTTTAAACTATTTAAAATATATATTTTTATAAAAATAAATTAAATTTTTAAAAATTTGGTGTTTGAAAGTTACATTACAATTTAAAAAATATCTACCAAATTTTAACAAAATTCTAAAATTAACTCCAATACATAAAATAGTTGTTTCATGTTTTCACCAAATATTTTATACGCTCACTTTATACCATCTCACATTTCAACCCTATATAATAACTTCTGGAAAATATTGAAAACAATTTCACATTTAACCATACACAATGACTTTAGGAAAGAACAAAAAAAATTTAATAGAGTCTCTACCCAAAAAGCTCGTCTAAAATGTGTAGTTTATGAACAAAAACATCCAAAGGTGAATAAAAAAACAAAAAAACAAATCTCGAAAACTGCAACTCGATCGATGCGCATTCGATTGTCCTATTTGACAAACGTGACAAACCTTGAACATATACACTAGTATTGAATATTTGGAAATCCAAAATTTTACTGAGGCCAAATGAAACATGCTTGAGTTTTTTATGTTGGTACTTGTCAGGCCTGGAGTAACTCCAGAAAACTAATTCGTTTATTCATTTAGCCAGCTATCTATTATATACATGAATGTGATTGTTCAGTTCATCTTCTCGATGACTGTTCACATTCAATTCCCCCAATCACTGAGGATTAGGTGTCGACATTCCCCCCCTTAATCTGAAGGGATGTTGGTGAGTCCAAGCACCGTTCTGAATCTTTCAAGCTTTTCTCTTCCAAGCGCTTTCGTGAAGATGTCTGCAATTTGCTCATTTGTGGAACAATGGCAGAGATGGATTGTTTTGGCCTCAACATGATGTCGGATCAAATGATATTTAGTATTGATATGCTTTGTACGGTCATGGAACTTTGGATTCTTGGCCAACTTTATTGCAGAGGTGTTGTCAATCATGAGTGGAGTTGATTGTACTTGTTTTACCTGCAAATCTTCAAGAATTTTTCTGAGCCACACAATTTATTTCGTTGCTTCAGTTGCTGCCACATATTCTGCTTATGTTGTGGAATCTACTAGAACTGATTGTTTGCGTGATCTCCAAGAGACAGCTCCTGATCCAAGACTCATAGCATATCCTGAAGTAGATACTCCAGTTTCTTTGTCTCCATCGAAGTCTGAATGAGAGTATCCAATCAAGCTGAAGTCGTCCACCTGTGTATACTTGTTTCCAAGGTCTTGAGTTCCCTTCAAGTACCTTAGAACTCTTTTTGCAGCAGACCAATGTCCCTCACAAGACTTTTGCGTAAACCTGGAGAGGATTCCAACAGCAAATGAAATGTCTGGTCTGGTAGTAGTGAGGTAGATGAGACTTCCTATAAGCTATCTGTACTTTATTGCATCCTCAAATTCCTTTCCTTCAATAGATGTGAGCTTTAAGTTTTGTTCCATTGGAATAGAAAGAGGATTGCACTCTGTCATGCCAAATCGGTTTAACAAATCTCCAATGTATTTCTTTTGAGAAAGAAATACGGATTTTGGATGTTGGGTTACTTCAATGCCAAGATAGTAATGAACATAGCCCAAATCAGTCATTTCAAAACTTTTTCCTAATTCTTTCTTTATGGATGAAATATAACTTTCATTGTTCCCTGTCATTAAAAGATCATCTACATATACCACAAGATATAAAATTGTTTTGCCAACTTTCTTGACAAATAAAGTTGCATCATCAAGATCAAAATGATTGAAGTTGAGTTTCAGAAGATGCTCAGTTAGCTTTCATACCAGGCTCGTCGTGCTTGTTTGAGGCCATACAAGGACTTCACAAGTTTTCATACTTTATGTTCATGTCCTTTCACAACAAATCCTTCAGGCTGGGACATAAAAACATTTTCTTTTAGATCTCCATTCAAGAAGGTAGTTTTTACATCCATTTGATGGACTTTCCAACCGTTCTGAGCTGCCAGTGCAGAGAGTGTCCGGATGGTGGCCCATTTTGCTGTGGGAGCAAAAGTTTCCTCATAATCAACCCCTTCCTTCTGTGCAAAACCTTTTGCCACAAGCCTAGCTTTGTGCTTGTCAAGTGAGCCATCAGCTTTGTACTTGTTTTTGTAGACCCACTTGCAGCCAATTGGTTTGGTTCAAAATGGAGGATCAACCAGCTTCCAAGTGCCGTTCTTTATGAGGGCATCATACTCCTTTTGCATTGCTTCTTTCCATGCGTCATGAGAAGCAGCTTCTTTAAAGGAAGTT